>QLSS01000140.1:249421-298340 GCA_024372645.1 Trichomalopsis sarcophagae | reverse complement strand
TATATATATATATATATATATATATATATATATATATATATATACTAGTGGGGCTTCGCTCGCTAACCCCCCAGTTTTGGTTGTGTTTTTAATTTTAAAACTATTTGTTATTTATTACTTGGTGTATTATTTAAATGAATGTACAAAAGTATTAAATATAAAATGAATATTTGATCATAGTAAGCACTGTAACTCAGAATTCACGTGCTAATGTTTTTTATCTGACGCTTTAGAAATTCATCATTTAAATTTATGTTTTGTTGGTTTTAAATTAACTTCAATTCTTTCTGCCCTTCGGTTTTTTCTCGATTCACTCCCCGGTAAAAATGTGTACCTAGCGAGCCTATAGAAGTATTCACTTCAAAAATTAACTAAATGAGCAAAGATTTAACAGCCAAAAATACGTTTAGAAAACTTAAGTTTGAATATATCGGGGCCAAAAATAGCCACGAAATTTGCTGGGGGAAGTATCTCCCTAACAACTATATAATATAAGTAGATATATATATATATATATATATATCGCCAGCCCGAGCCAGCAGACTTCTTCGAACTTACGATGATACTTACTGATTAGGTTTTACTCTAGTCAGCTGTTTGGGATAGTACTTGCGTGCTATGTACAACGTTACGCATCAAAATTCATTGTTATTCAGGCTACACATACCAAGTTTATGAAAATACATTATTGTAATTTAAACTATATAGATTAGCAAAATTCTTACCAATTGTAATATGGCTATAAGAATAGTTCCTTGTCTTAACTGAAAACAGTGTAAAAAATTTTTCAAAAGTCCAACTTTCATTTTTCAGATTGTTTTAGCAATATTCTAAAAAAAATTGTTTAACTAGAAATCACAACGTTGATCTGAAATTATAATAAACAATTGATGTATTTTTAATGAAATGTGAATCTATTACATGATACAAGTATAGTAGATTAGTTATTATTAGAATAATTTACATCTTAAAACTTTTTGGTAATCAGTAAAGCGCGTAAACTCTTTTTCCCAACTCAGACATGAAATGGACACGTCTTAATGCCAGAAAGTAGCGTATAAAATAATGCATATCGAGTGTGGTTGGAAAAGTTTGAGTTGGAGCCGGGAGAAAAAAATTTTTAAACGGGGAGAATCGTGTTAGACATATAAATACGTTTCTGCTTAACTAAACGGTTTTTTGAGTTGTAGTAGTGACAGAATTAAAAAAAGCGCTGCCAATTCATTGACACGTAGCTTCCTTCAACTAAATTTATAAGTCCAATAAATAAAATATCGTTCAAATATACAGTATATCGGCCTGCTAATGTATGAGGCAGTTTTGGTTACATAATTTAATGTATAAGGTTTGGATAGATCATTGTCCAAAAGTTTGCAGGTTCCTCTGTTTTTTTATTATAGAATACGAACACTGCCGTCAATTTTTATTTCCACAGAAATTTACGCATGTTTACATGTGTTCCTAACCAACCTAACTATGATAAAACAACAAGCTATTCATTAGATAGGTCGCTCGCGCAATTTTCGAGAAAACGATTTGACAATTTAGCTCTTTATTTAAAACCGCTCGACGAAATCGTTTAAATTTTCAGCCGCAGGAGGCTTCTTTTATAGTAAATTACCAAATTAAATTTTGAAGCATTTGACTACATTGTTTTAGAGATATAAGAAATCAAAAAATTAAAAAAAAAAATAAATAAATAAATAAAACCTTGATATCTTACAAACCATAGGAGTTTGAAAGCTGTGCAATAAACTTAGCCAAAACACATAAAATATCTACTTTTTTCCAAAATCTCAAGTGCAATAAGACCTTTTTACGTCCGTAATCGAGGCACAAAACAAAACATCTTTTTTTAAGTTTTCAATTTATTACTCAAAAAATAAGTGGCCAAATAATTTGAAATTTTAATGGGGTATAGTTTGACACGTAACCCATTGCCATGGTTTTTTTCGCAAGGTTATGACGTTTAGTTTCAGAGATATGAATTTTAAAAAAAAATCTCCTTTTTCATTTTATCTGCCGAACAAAGCGGTCAATCCCAAGCACCAAACGGGGAAAAGGATTTTATTGATATTGACGGTGTAGCTCCAGAAATATTACACACACATCCACACATACATCGATACACATACGCACAGACACACATCCATATGGACATTTTCTAAAAACACTTGATTTGAACTTTTAACACACCAAAAAAGTATTTTCTAGAAGTTTTGACATAACTCAAAATTTTACTATTACAAAGCTTCCTCTAGGAGGAAGCAAAAGTTAAATGTATTTTACTTTTGTATTAGTTTCAAGAAATAATACAAAAATTTACAAAATAATAATATTATTTTGTAAAAATAAGACATATTAATATAATTAAAACGAATCAGCTATTTTGCTACAAAATGTAATCACTTCTGAATTAGAATATCTACATAATATAAAAATTCTTTATTTAGAAAACTATGCCTTCTGTAAATATCGATCCCTATGCTTTGTTAAATAATTTAAAAGCTTACGGCGTCGAGAGTGGAGCTATGTTTTCTGAAGTTGTATGTATATTCCGCTAGTCTACCTGGTTCTTCAATGACTTGGTCCATTCTGCGCAAACGCTGATTATGCGCTCTAAAATCTTGCCCAGGGGTGTTGAGATGGCCTGTATGAGACAGCTTCTCCAGGTAGATTATTTTCTTTTGGTGGTAGTATTAGGCATTGCTTTTTTTAGTTCTTAGGAAACGTCCCTTCTTCGAGACATGAATTGTACAGGTCTACAAAGACATCAGGGCGTGCCTGTATAGCTTCTTCCAATGCCATATTGGGTATGCGATCCAGGCCTGATGTTCCGGACGTAACCGAGGGCTGCTAGGGATAAAAGCAAGTGCAACGTATTTATTCTTTATCAATAATATATTCTACCTATTAGTAGTTTTAGCGTACGTTTCTCCGTCATTTGGCTCTCATATGCGCGAATCGACAAGGCGATTCGTGGCTTCAGGCCAATACGGTTAGGAGTGGTTTTATAATCATTCCTCGACTGCCACGACCTCAGTAGGGAGTTTACTCCACGGATTTTGAAGGTCACTTTCAGTGCAGAGAGGCTAAAGAGACGATCTGTGACTGCCAGGCCAGAGAGTCGAGTGGCGGGAGGCGTTCGCACGGGCACATGACTGCGTGTGTATAGCTATATTTATAGAGGAGCGCGCGCACTGCTTCAAGTCCCTTCGGTAGTCCTCGGGAAAGCGTCTTTGTTTTAGTCGGCCCGAGTTTTCGGCGGCGTTTAATGAGTAAAGCGTCAGTTCTCGACGACAACTTGTGAGAGAAGGTCACACCAGGACCTGGTCGTTAGGCCTGATCGTTAATAAAGTCATAATATCTGATCAACAATGATTTCACAGTTTATTTTTGAACCTTAAAGTAGTCTTGTCCCATACACCTGAAGCCTTGTTGTTCCCAATTCTTTTGCATGCAGCCAGTAATTCCTCTGTGGTGATTGTTGGAATGATTTCGTCGTTTGCCTCCGCTTCGGGGTTAGTTGTTACTTCCAGTTGAAGAGGGATTTCGGGATTTTAGGGGGGGGAAATATAACCTTCCTTTATCTTCTACATTACTACTTTGTATGGACGCCCTCAGGGATCCAACTCAACCTTGACCTGTAACTATTTAAGGCACTGTCGTTTATTTTCTTGGGTGTTTTTCTTGAGTATCCGTTTAGCATCCTTTATTTATTTATTTCGGGCGTCTATTACTTTTTGACCTCGACCAGTCTTGTAGTATAACTTCCTGGCCCGTTGTTCCTGTCTTCTGGTTCGATGACACTTGCTGCGGGCAGCTTCAATTTCTTTATCCCACCAGTATACTGGCGGTTGTCTATTATTGGGAGCCCTCCTCGGCATCCTTGCGTCGCAGGCTTGGGCAAGAATTACTATAACTCGCTCAACCTTATTATTTGCAGATCCAAACAGCTGTATTTCTTCTAGAGCCAGCAGAAATGTCTTCTTATCATAATCCTTTGTATTTTAACTGACTTTTTTCATCGCTGCACTCTTGTTGGATCTTTTTTTTATATTTTTATCTCTATTATTATCGCTTGGTGGTCACTATTAGTATAATGATCGCTTACCGTCCACGATCTAACTAAGCCAATCAGACAGCTGCTAACAAACGTGAGATCTATGATGGACCCCACGTCTTCTCTTTGAAATGTGTACGAACATCCTAGTTAAATAAGGCCAAGTCGAGGAAGGTTGCTTCCAATAGCGCTCGTCCTCTTTCGCTCGTCTTTTAGCTGCCCCTCTCTATTCTACTGCCCAGGCATTGAAATCGCCTGCTATCAGTACCGGTTTTATTCCTACCGCATCCTGTACTAGCCGGTCCAACAGTTGTCTGAATTATTTTATCGAGGTGCATAGCAGCTGTAAATGTGCGTCCTGTTATTTTTATCTGGAAAGTGTCGTCCCCGCATGCTCATATCGCTGCTTTACTAGTACTGTCCATATCCCACGATGGTTTGTCCAGGTCTCTGTATTGTTCACATACGATGGCTATGTCAATCTCTGTCTCACGGACATACTGACTGAATAGTCCTGTGCAGTCGCGTAGAGATTTATATTTCACTACTGCACTATTTTTATTTACATTGTCTTTTAGTGTCTTCGACTGCAGTTAGGTAAAGTGGGCATGCATAGCAACTAGCTGGGTGGTCACTCTTCCCACTTGTGCCTCCTTTGCAGAGTACAGTTAGGGCGGTTCTTACACTTATTCGTTTTGTGCCCATCTTTTCTATATTTATGCTTGATAAAAGTTAAATCGAGCTGCAAAATTTAAATAGTTCGAATCAGTTATTTTACGTGTCAAGTGTACATGGATTCAATTTATTGAATATTCATTTGTATACCTTACATTTTAATAATTAGTGTTTGAATTAATTATTCATTTAATGCAAAAATCTTTGCTTTATATAATAATTTTCTTTATGTAAAGAGCACTAACAATGAGTTCTTTAGAAGGAAAAGATAATTTAATACTAAACAATATAAATTTATTCAAATAAACTATAATTCATAATCAAATAGATGTTGTAAACAAACATTGCAATAAATTATATATTTTAAATATGGTTTCAGAAATTACCGCTAGTTTAGAATTTTGCGGTTTGGCGCATTGAGGAGCAGCTGGAAAGGGGGAGGTAATGGTGGGAGTTTTTCTAGACATAGAGGGAGCGTTTAACCGCACTTCTATCGAAGCAATTGTTAAAGAGGCAGGACTGCACGGGATGCCTAGATCATTAATAAAATGGCTTCAGGGCATGCTTACACGCAGGACTGTTATCTCGAGTCTCGGAATCGTAACGGTCTCCGGCAAGGTCAGTAAGGGATGGGCGTAGGGCGGGGTGGTGTCGCTCACCATCTGGTGCCTGGTGGTAAATGGGCTACTGGAAGCGCTGAATGGGTGGGGCTGTTACGCTCAAGCCTACGCGGACGATTTCCTGATACTGCTAAAGGAAGTGAAATTGGCGCAGCCATGGACGCCATGCAGCTTGCATTAAGAAAAGTGGAGAGATGGTGCTGCTCGACGGGACTTTCATTTAATCCGGATAAAGTCAAAATGGTAATCTTCTCCCGCAAGTACAAGCTTGCTTGTAGGGCGCCCAAACTCTCTGGAGTCACCCTACAGGTAAAGGACTCAGCTAAGTACCTCGGCATTGTTCTTGATAAAAAGCTAACCTGGAAGAAGCACCTCACGGCCCAGTGCGATAAATTCCTGGTGGCTCTCTGGACACGTCGCAGGGCATTTGGCAGTACATGGGGATTAAGTCCCCAAATTATACTATGGCTATACAGGGCCGTCTTAGTACCTCGTCTGGCCTACGCCGCGCTCGTCTGGTGGCCACGGGCGGAGCTTGCGGGTGCTAGGACGGCGCTAGAGAAACTCAGGAGACAGGTGCTAAGGAGGGCCTATAGGACCACGCCCACCAAGGCACTTGGAATCCTTGCTAAGGTGGAACCACTCCATCTTACTATCGTTAGGATGGCCGCTAAGGCTGCGCACAGACTCAATGCGTATGGTCAATGGACAGAAGGCATGAGGCACACCCGTCTCCCGGGTGGGGTGGATCTCTTGCCGGAATTTTCCATTAAAACTGATATGATGATCCCGCGCTACTTCTTTGGAAGAAGTTACGGGGTCATCATACCGACAAGAGAAGAATGGAAGGCCCGCAGGGATAGTCTACCGGGAATTGGGGACGTTTGGTACACAGATGGCTGTAAGGCAGAGACTGGCACTGGTTCAGAGTACTACTGCCGAAGGAGTGGAGCGGGAACCTTCTTTTCCCGGGGAGGTATGCTACGGTCTTCCAGACCGAGATATACGCTATACTGACCTGCGCTCAGAGGAACATTGAACTCGGTGCTAGGGATAGAATTATCACCATTTGTTCAGACAATCAGGAGGCACTTAGAGCACTTATGACTCACAGCACGACCTCCAGACTGATCTGGGAATGCAAAGTGGTTGTAAATCGGCTGACCGCTCACAACAACAAGGTCAGGCTACTCTGGGTCCCGGGGCACACCGGGATCAGAGGTAACGAAATAGCAGATAGACTTGCAGCTTTGGGATCTAAACACCCTCCAATCGAGCCGGATCCATACACAGGTGCTGCAAGGTGTGCAACGTGTTTTATTTATTTATGATTTTATATGGGCTGTGGGAGTTGCATTTATCATAAATACAGTGAATGAATTGAATTGGAAAATTCAATTCTTTTGGAGATTCATTAATCGTGGATTTTAAATATTAGTAAATGTTTTATATAGCAAATTAAAAGAGACAGAGTTGTATTTTTTGTTGGATAAAGGTATGAATGACAAGTCTATCGTATCCAAGTATATCAAATGATAATAGTATTTATTCAAGAAAATAACATTATAATTCTATCGCTGCCACTATAAATCGCAATATATATGTTTCTCTAAATATTATTGTTACGCATAACTGAGAAATCTAAACTCTATTCATTCTCCTTAAATAACTCATGTGTATTAAGTTATATCATTTCAATTACGAACAACTCCTTGATACACATTTTGGTTTTCACATCTTTGTTTTAATTATATGTTTAAAGATAACTGCATATATGTTCATGTACATACGCGCCTATATAAAATGTCATTAGTGAATCATGGAAACACTGATTTAATAAGATAAAATGAATTTATAAATTTTCTTTGAACGGACGTCTACAATTAACTATCACTTAAAAATATGTTTATACGATATGTGAAATACACGTACTTATAAATGAGACACTATGTGTGATTATGCAGAAACCTCAGTTCTCAAAGAGAACCACCGAGGTGAAGAAAACGTATATGTTTTCTGAGGTGGGTGAGGTAACCCTCTCCCCATTAATCGATGCAGATCAACAAAGTGCAACTCATGACTTAAACAGTTGTCAACTGTTCCCCGTTTCGGCTAATGCGTAATCCGGAGGTCTTAAGTAACTGGTGTATGTTGTTATTTTTACCCTTAGTTTTCCTTACGCGGACGTCCTGCACAGCACTATATACCGCGTACGTTAATTATTCTGCTTGATATGGATTAGTCGACTTGGTTTATATTTTGACACGCTATTAATTATAATGAATATTGGATATTTTGAGTATACGCGAGCATAGAGCAATATAAATAAAATATGTTTATGTTCGTATTGAATATATAGAAATTAAGAGTAAATAATTTATAATTATATTATTTATCGAACGCGGTGAAGTATTTTCGATTTGAAATTATTACTAGAAAACTAACACGTCCGACGGTACGTGTATGATTCGACACGAAGAGAGTACGGGGACACTGTGACGTGTCTGGCTCCGGCTCCCATCGGTCGTAGACTGATTTGCTAATAGCTTAATGTGAATTTCGCAACCGACAGGCGATATCCTACCACTTATATTTTCGCCAACGCTTGCGCACGAAATCAAAACACAATACCCTATTGTAGTACCTGGAAGCGAAACTGTAGAGTGTAGGGCAGGTTGCGGCATCCAGGCGCATATCTGAGCGACGGCTTTCTCTGTCAGGCCCTCGTATTGCTTTGGTCCGCCTCAGGTGCCTGCTAACGGACGAAATCCGGGGCTGGATTGAGAGGGAGCATACTAAGAAATGGCAAGGAACTCTAGGATGCAGACAAGCTGAAGTGGTAATGGGACAGGATGACAATGTCGACTGGACCAAGTGCATCGCAAGAGGCAGCAAATATAACTCCCGACTCCTGATACAGATAGTGACCGGGCACATCCGCCTGAGGTATCACGGTCTGAAGATGGGGAAGGAGGCTACGGGTATATGCAGGTGGTGCGAGGGGGCGGAAGAAACGCCTACCCATGTACTGACTGTTTGCCCGAAATTTGCGCAGCTCAGGCATCAGTGCTTGGGGGAGATTTCCCCACGTACGAAGGGATTAGGGCACTCGACGTGGGAGCCATATTAACCTTCTGGAAAAGGGCAGGCTTACCTGCGTAGGGGACGCCATGACGAAGGGTGGTACAATGGGTTTACAGCCTAAGTGCCAGGGATCTTGGTGGTCCCCCCTTCATAGTAATAATAATAATAATAATAATAATAATTATCGTTAAAAATTGCCATTGGCACAAACTGTTGAGAAAAATACATGAATTTTTTTTTGTGAATAATTGTAGTAACTTAAATTTATTTGCCTGGCATAAAAATCGTAATGTTTTTTTGTTACTAAAATAAGCCTATAAAAACTACAAGTTTTATAGCATAGGTTACTATTCTTTTTTACCTTCGCTTTACTTTTTGAATTTCTGAACTAGCGGCAGGAAACCTTTTTTTATCATAAAAAAAAAACGCTGCCAAGTCATTGGCACGTAGCTTCCTCTAACTAAATGTATAGGTCCAATAGATAAAATATCGTTTTAATATATCGTTATATCTGCTTGTTAATGTATGAAGCGGTTTTTAATACATAATTTAATATAAGTTTTGGATGGTTCATTGTCCAAAAGTTTGCAGACCCCTCTGTTTTTTTATTATAGAATATGAACACTTACCTCAATTTTTATTTCACAGAAATACATATGTTCCTAACTAACCTAACCATCAAAACAACATTAGATAGATCGCTCGCGCAATTTTCAAAAAAACGATTTTTCATTTTACCTCTTAAGTTGAAAACCGCTCAACGAAATCGTTTAAAATTTCAGCAGAAAATAGCTTTTTTATAGTAAATCACCAAATAAAATTTTGAAGCATATACGTTGTTTTAGAGATCTAAAAGTTAAGGAATCAAAAATTCGCAAAAAAAAAAAAAAAAATTCAAACCTTGATATCTTACAAATCATAGGAGTTTGAAAGCTGTGCAATAAACTTAGCCAAAACACATAAAATATCTACTTTTTCCCGAAATCTAAAGTACAATAAGGCCTTTTTGCGTCTATAATCGAGGCACAAAAAAAAACTCATTTTTGTTATTACTAAAAAAATAAATTGTCAAATTACTTTAAATTTGCATGGAATATCGATTGATACGTGACCGATCGACATAATTTGTTTCGCAATGTTATGATGTTCAGTTTCAAAGATATAAATTTAAAAAGAAATCACCTTTTTCATTTGATCTGCCAAACAAAGCGCTCGGTCGTTAGCACCAAACAAGGAAGAGTAGGTAATTTTATTTTCTTTTAAATGCATTATAGATGAATTATTTGTAACAATGGGATGATTAAAAAAATCTCAAAATAGTGTTATTTAAAAATCAAAAAATGGTCATAAAAAATATAGTTGAGAAAATAAAAAATAATTGTTTTTTCCCAAATTCACAATTCAAAAATATATATGCATGTCAAATTTTATGGATATTGAGTAGTTCCAGAAATATTACGGTATGCACACACACACATACACACACATATCCATACGGACATTTTCTAAAAACACTTTACTTGAACTTCTGACACACCAAAAAGTATTTCCTAGAAATTTTGAAAAAACTCAAAATTTTATTATTACAAAGCTCCCTCCAGGAGGAAGGAAAACTTATTATCCTAGAAGATACTAGCACACCAATTTGCAACAAACATGAGGGTTTGTAAGCGAAGCAAGCAGGGGGAGTACCTCCCTAGTATATGTTAAAAGAATGAGTGTGTATATACATACATATATATATATAAATATATATACATACATATACATATATATATACGGTGGGCCATTTTAATCTATAAACCCCAATTACTCGTTCCGAGATGTAATTAAAAAAAATGTTCAGACGAAAGTTGTTAGTAGCAAACGGGGCCACCTTTTGGTGATATTAGATTTGACCTTTGAAGTCCTTAGAGGGTTATTTGAAGGTCAGAGTGTTTTTTTTAATGGAAACCCCTATTTTTGCCACCGGATTGAGAAAGAGCGGAACATTTTACATCGGAAAACACATTTCTAATTATTTTCCATGACCTTTAGAAGGTAATTTCAAGGTCAAATGATAGAAACCCATTTTTGCATGAATATTGATGATTAAGGTGTTTTATTTTAAACGGGAACCCTTATTTTTGTTACACCCCTATTTAATATTTTTTTCACGAACTTTGAGGTCATTTCAAGGTCAAAAACTAAAAAGTCCTGTGTTAGCTATTTGATAGTATTTTCTGATAGCATAATTGTAGTAAAAGTTCTTTTATTAGCAATATTCAACCCTAATGTGACAAAAACCCTAATAATATTGACTTGTAGGAGGTTGTCCTTACGTTTAGCGTTTTAGCGTTATCCAGAAACAACGACATGGACGTAGTAAGGTCTATTTCCTTTGGGGTGTTAGATTAACGTGAGTTCCTTTACCTCTCACGATAGGGTGCTTGTTTAAAGTGAGTCCCCTTGCCTCTCACTATTTTAACCAAAAGGTAAAGAAATGGATCAGTACTCATATATTGTAAACTAACAAAAAAAAAAAAAAAAAAAAAAAAAAAGTGCTATCGTAGTAAGATTTTCATTTTGTTAGTTTTTTAGTTTGTAAGTTAGTTTTATAAGGTCAGTTTATTAAGTATATATACCAGACCTATGTACAGGTAGCTGTGTCTACCTCCATAGGATGTCACTTAAACCAGATATACCAAGTATATCTTGGAGTTAACTCTAACACGTATTTATTACTCTGGATTAATAAATAAATAAATAAATTATCTCATAGCAATTTAAATATGTTTCAATGATGTATTTTATTTGTAAATGTTTAATACTTTATCAGTTTTATTAAAAATTGTATGAATATAAAATAATTTCAAAAAAACTCGACATCTCTACACAGTGTTCCACAATTTAATTTTTGTGGCAAAAATTCGCTCGACAAGAATGGCAATAATTTTTAATAAAAAATATTATAAATTACTTGTACGATGATTTCCGTTTGTGTAGAACTGCTTATATTTAATAAAAGAGTGCATAATCTAAAAACTAATAGGGAAACACATGAGACTTAATAATGTAATAATCTAAATGTTTACTAAAATCTCTAAAACTGCAATTTTACTTTTACCCAGCAAGAAAAAAAAGATAAAAAGAATATATCCTCGCTGATTTTGGATCTTTGAACTCTAAACTAATAAAATATAAATTTTAGATCCTTATTTTACAAACTACCGACACTTAATCGGCATTTTAGGAACTTGAAGGAGTCTCAAACACGTTATAAATTATCAAACAAATGCTGTAACTTTTTTAATTTTTTTTAAAGGGTTGGTAACGTAAATTATCGTAAAAGTATTTTGCAATTTTTTTATTAAGAATAATTGTGAATTGGATTTTCAAGCAAATTTCAGCCATAAAAAGTGGATTTTGGTACACTGTGCGTCGTCGCGCGATTATGCGAAAGAATGAGATGCTAGGATGCAGTGAAATGGGATATCAGGTAGTCAATTAAGAACACACAGGATCTTGCGGTCTCGTGGGATCTCTGCCAAGATTTTCTTGTGTGTGGCTTGCTCCAAGCATTAGTGCGACCGCTTCATGCCCGGGTGGCTGCAGCAGTGTATCTCAGCTCTTTCTCCCTCTTGTTCTAGAGATACTCGGCGCGCTACTACTCCCTTATCTGCGCGCATTCTTCCTCGTGGCAAGCCCGTGTCAATGTGATATACTATGTTGATGTAAATGATATATACATATAATATGATGATGTCAATCGCTCGGTGCGGCGCCTTGCTCTCATCTTTCGAGATGATAACGCTGTTGGCTTTGGCTGTTTTTCAAACTGTTCCATACGTGGCAGTTCATTCGAAGGGTCAACCTTTGCAGTTCTAGCTTCAGATTTTTATGTATGAGGTCTAATTGGTTTTTCAGGCTTGGTTGTGGCTTTATTTTTTCCATCATTCCTCTCAGGCATGTCATAAAACGAGCTGGTGCGCGACTTGGTATTTTCTCTATTCGTCCGTTGTTGGAATCGCCTGGTCGTGCCGTATTCTCTTGTCGCCGCCGTATAGAATTCTTCCCAGCTCTGCCAATTATCTTTGTTCTTCTTGCAACATTGTGCGATTACACCTGTAAATACGAATGGCAGAGTCACCATTATCTCTGCTTCGGTCATTTGCGCTAGGGTTATAGTAGATTTGAGTCTGTTCAAAAATCTATCGATTCGGTCCGTCATTTTTTCGTCACACAACGAAAACGAAATTCGCTAGTTTATTCTGTCCTGAATCGGATTCACATGCCACTAGGCTTTTTATTCCTGTCGATCCACCGAGAGAATCTAACTTACGAGTCATTACATTAATACTTACATAATACACTCGCACTCGCTCGTTACCTACAACGTTGACGCGCCAGTACCAGTTGCGCGGCCACGAAGATGCTACAGTCACCGAGCAGGTTCTCTATCTGTTAAAATATTACGCCACGGCTATCTCTCGATGACGCTGGAGTCGCCCACGGACGTTAGCGGTCGGTGCAATGACGACTTCGTGCATTGCAGCCAAGTCACTCGGGTATACAAAATGCATGGCGAGTAAAGCTTGCTATCTCCGCGCACAGGGTTGTTTTACTGCCAACGGCGACGACGATGCTGCAGATATGTCCCAGTCTATCCCAGTCGAGTCTGAGAACAGGAGATAGGAAGGACGGGGTTCGTAACAACACAAAGTGAAAATTTGTGAATAAAATAGTTGCCATATATTGATCACTTTAATTGGTTACAATAGTCGCGCGCGTCTCGCGAAAGGACGGTGTTCGGTAGATGAGCCGAGGATTCGGTGACGCGAATCTCGGCTTCGGCCAAGGTCAAATGACAAAATCCGGTTGTTCGTGGTAAGGAGGCGTCCCATCTAGCCAAGCTACTTTACTCCTCGGAAGGCTCCTGGGTAACTGCTTCTGAACGTCAAGCTGAGATCAAAGGTGTTAGCCATGGCAGTTAAATGCTTGGATGATGCTCGTCGACACGATACGTTTACAGAGATACTTTAGTTCGGTCTCCGCGCAGGTGTGTTTACTGGTCCCAGTAAACACACTTGTGCAAGGTTTTGTACGAGATTTGTGCTTGGCTAGCTACAGCCCCGATAACGGTAAGGAGAGAGGGCGGTTCGGAATAATAGAGACACGTGGTCTATCAGATGAAACTGTATATTCTTATTAAATTCTTACAACTTCTAATCGATTTGTACAAATTATTAAGACAACCCGTGAACAAAGACAACCTCAACAAACAGATATCAGAACACGAAAGATCTCCCGCGTGAATTGCGCGCATCTCAAAGTTCAAGAAGCAACCAGATCACATACTTGTTTAAACGTTTCGTCCCTCACTCACTCACACAATTACATCGCACGCCAATTCTGCAAACGCCGAACGACCTAACCTAAAATTGCCTGACCACCTTACGCCTCGTGCTCCAAGTATCGGTGCCAAGTATTTTCTTACGCTTTCACAAAATCCTTAATTCTACACTTTACTTATTACGCAAGAAGATAACCCGTACAATAAGATAACCCTTTATTCGACGGAACACAAGACAAAGAGATAAAAAGATAAAGACAGTGATCCAGAGATAACCAGCTCGCACGCGAAATGACCGCTTTTACTTACAGACAACCAAGATGACTCTTGACCGCGGAACCCGTAGTGACTTCCAATGCTCCGTCATTAGGGCCCTTGATTTGGGTGGCACATGTCACTACGAACGCTAGACTCTGTAATTTATGTTTCTGGCGTTCGTACGGGCAAGCTGCCATCACGCTAGTCCTGCTGCATCAGATGCTCACGTATGTAGACTCCACGATGGGCTCCGCCACCTGCATCGGCTGTCTTACGGTGCGCGGGGCCGACTTGAACTCCCTGTCATGGTGAAAGGTCGCTGTTGCTGCGCCAACGTTGCTCGTCGTCTCCTCGCGTCTCTCACCCGCGAGTCAGCGACGTGCGTTGTCCTTTTTGTCCGCAGCAGCCACTGCTCCTCTCTCGTCATTCATTTAAAAAATAATATCATTATCTAGATGCTGTTATGTTCTAAACTTATGAGAATTGTCGCAGGACAGTAACCCTACGGGTTGATATGCTTTATAAGTACAGATGACGACGAAGCTTTAAAACGCAGAGTCTTAGCGCCATCGGTGCCTGACTACCTTCCCGATCTAAGAAAGAACAGTCTTAAGTAGCCGCCAGAAAGTCTTTTGAAACCGCTATGCATTTTAGGTTTAAATCCAACACTGAGATTTATAATGCAAATAAAAATAAATCTTCCTTTAGTACTCAATTAAATAGGACATCACTCCTATTGTTACAATCGTATCACGGACTAATATCATGTTAAACTGGAAGATGCGATCGAATTTTTGTGCATCGCGATTACTTGACAATCTTTCTTACTCAATTCTGTCTCCCAGGCCTTGCGCGAATCAGAATCTAATCGTGCAGCTAAAATATACACTAACTACACGTCTCAATGTTCGACTGGCATTTTTATATTCGTCAAAGCAGGAACTATACATTGTGACACATCAGCGAGTACCTGCATTTCAATTGCAGATCCTTTGTATGCAGTATATCTATAAAAGCACGCAAATGATTCTAAATAATTAAGCGAGGATTATGAAATCGCACGCTTGCCAAGTTGTCATATAATTCGCATTAGTAGTAGTTACATCTTCAACTAAATCCGCGGCAGTATCTTTTAAACAGCTATTTAAATACTGTAGCTCAGTCGCGTCAGACAGACCAGATGCATTATGTACTAAAATGCTAAATAAATCGCAAAAATCCTCCCAATCCTCGTATCACCCCGCAAATATTGCTAAATCTAATTCTGTCAATTTAGCTGGACGAAAATCGCAATTCGAGGTAGATGTTATTGATATTTGATGTTATTGCGTTCTGCAATTCTATTTATCTGAGAGAATATCGTTTCTATAGGTTTGTATCTTTCAATATTTGCTTCGTTTTTACGTTCCTGGACAATTCAATATCGGCGCAACTTTGTCCGGAACCGTCCTAAGCCTGTCTTTATCCAAAATGAAACCCAAGTATTTGATCTGTCTCACGCAAAATTGGCACTTCTTGGGATTGATCGTTAGTCCGGCTGAAATCAGTTTTTGTAGTATGTATTTGACCTTCGTTTTATGTTTTTCGAAGGTGTCAGTGGCAATCACTATATCGTCTAGGTAGCCGAAGATTTGTGGAGCGTCTTCGGGGCTGAATAGAGTGTCCACTAGACGTTGTAGGGTCATGAGAGTGTTGATAAGGCCGAACTGCATTCTAGTGAATTGCCACAGCCCATATCCTGGCACAGCGAAGGCGGTATATTTTTTACTACTTTCCTCCATTTTGACTTGAAAATAGGCTTGACGTAGGTCTATTTTACTCAGATATCTGGCACATCTTAGTCTGTCAAGAATTGCGTCCATTCGGGGTAATAGGTACCTATCTATCTTAGTAAATTTATTTACGCCTGTGAAGTCCACACACAATCTTTCTTCATCCGTGTCTTGCTTCGGCACCATTACTACTTGGCTAACAAAATCACTGGCTGATCTCTCTATAATACCTAATCTCCCTAACTCCCTAAGATGATAGTTTCTTTAACAACATTAATTATATTGAACTCAGTTAAGCTGTTCCCTTTTTCTAGCATCCAACTATATATGAATTGATTTGTAATTTCATTCAGCTTTAGACTATTTTCGTTTATAGTAAGGCCATTTTTTTATAATTCGTGATACGACTGTTTTTTTTTATAAATATATGTTCTTAGATCTAGTATTATCTTTTTATCTCTTTTTGAATATATCATTTCCTCAGTTGTAAGGTTGGTATATTCGTTAACAGTAAGATTACCTACACGCAGAAGGTCATGTATTTTTGACTTTTTTTTATGTTATCTTTCTGGTTAAATGAGCACAATGACATAAGCCATTTCTATATGTGTGTGAACTAGTTAGACCCGGAGCAACTAGCAAGGCGGACACTTGCTCCGATATCTATCTCTTGTACTCATACATTTAAACGAAACAAATAGACTGTAATAAATTACTCTCTACATCATTTGACATTTGGTGTTTTCTTGTTATTACTTATGTTATTACTTTAAGGGTTAGTTTATGGTATTAGGGATAAGTATATTGCGATACGTGTGACCTAAGTAGCCGATTATTGCACGGCGTGTATATAATGCGTGGGTAAAACGCCGTGCACTAATGGGTTGCTTAGTTCACAAGTATCGTATACAGTTTTATAGCACAGCGGCTTAAATTTGCCAAGTCACGCTTATCCGTGATCTAAGCAGTCCATTATTGTACCAAGAGGTACAATACTTGCTAAGCTCGTGCGATATACACGGTGCAATAATGGACTACTTATGTCACGGATGGGCGTGACTTAAACGCGGATTTAAGCCACACTGTGATATAAACGATATTTGAGTATACGAGAACGCTTTTTTATTGTCTTTGAGCTTATACCCTGGTTTTTATAAAAAATAAAAAATAAAAAATATAGTGTTACGAATGCAATGAAAAGGTGACGGGCTTGAACCGAGATCTTCTATCTTGCAAGCAGACGTCTATCGCCGCGCCACGGCCGCCACTGCATTGCGTTTTATTTTTATGACGGATCACAGTTCTTTTTTGATTTATAATTTCATTGTTAACAAAATAATAGACATGCATCATAATACACAATACATCAAATTAGCCTAACCTTTTTACTTTAATTACAAGTTTTTTATAAGATAATAAATATTTTTTGAATTAAACAAAAGTTTAGATCTCAAGTAACTGACTACAGCTGGGATAGTAATAAAAAGAAGTATTTTGTGAGAATAACAACCTTAATTGCAGATATAGAAAAATTATCACACTCATTACTTTTTAATTGTAGCGAGGCCAGAGGGCAACGAACTGGAGCACGTGTCACGCTGTCCTTATAATCACTCACGCGAGTTGTTGCGGACGTGATCAAGGGCTACTAGGGATAAAAACAGTGCGATGAATTCATTTTTATTAATATTTGTTTTGCCTAAGTATTAGTTGAAAGAACGTTTTTACGCCATTCGATTCTCACATGCGCGAATCGACAAGGCGATTCGTGGCTTCAGGCCAATACGGTTAGGAATGATTTTATAATCATTCCTAGACTGCCACGACACCCTCTAGGAGTTTTACTCCGCGGATTTTGAGGGTCACTCTCAGTGCGGAAAGGCTAACGGGCCGATCTGTGACTGCCAGGCTAGAGAGTCGAGTGGTGGGAGGCGTTCGCGCGTGTTCATGACTACGCTTATAGATATAGATATAGAGGAGCGTGCACACTACTTCGAGTCCCTTCGGTGGTCCTCGGAAAAGCGCCTTTGTTTTAGCGGGCCCGGGTTTTTCGGCGGCTCGAGTGCTCGAGTCTGCAGGGGCGCGAGCCTGCGACGCGTCGTCACTTCGCTCTAACTCCTCATCCAGTTAGCTCGAATCCTAAATCTATTCGCGTTCTATTGCTCATTAAGTTTAAGTTTGCGTTTTAGTTATTATTTTTGCGTAGTTTATTTTCTCGTTTTGTATTAGATTTATAGTTTGTTTCAATACATAATAGTAATTCAAAATTATTTGTTTGAGTCTTGTTTATTGACCTTTTTACTTAACATTATTAACTTTACTCCTGAACACGAGTATTACCACTCGTTGGATTGCTTTTCGTAGAAACCCTTGTTTGCATTGTTTGAGTGTTTTTGACATATGATTTACATATCATACTATGAGCTAAAAACATAGATCTTCGACGATCCCATTAGTGAATAGGATTCTCGAGTAACCCTATAAGTATTAACCATTAAATAAGCTACCCTTACTCACGAGAAAGGACCTTCACTCTACTTTCGTATGCAATTATTAGGATCGCCTTGGCTGGCTTTAAGTTAGCTTCCATTAATTCCTCTGTCTCTGTTAGGGAGGCTCCCCCTAAATCCACTGCCTTAACCCTGCAAAAGTATGACCTCTACACACTAGGTGGGCGCTAGTATTTTTATCTTCGCACTATTTACAGTCCCTGGAATCTGCAAGTTACATTTTTTGCAGGTGGTACTATACCTTTTAATAGACAGTCAGCTAGCTTATAACTAAGCTCATTCACCGGTTAACCGTGGCTTATAATATCTTTGGCTTCTCAATTAATTGAACTGTGGCTTATAATATTTTTGGCCTACCAATCCATTCAATCCGCCAGTAATTTCATCGCCTGTCTACAACTTATGTCCTTTTTTGAAGTGACTTTCATCCTGCCCAGCGAAATTAAGGTTCATCTGCATTCACAATAAAATGTTAAGGTTATGTATCTATACCTCTGATGAGCAAGCAGTTAGCCAACCCTGAAATTACTCTAACTACAACCTTAAAAGATGTGGTATTTAGTCAAGTTAGCATACAATCTCTTCTGTACCCACTCTTTCCCAAGCCCCCACACCTACTACGTTTTCGTTTTCTTTTACAATGATCTATACAAACATCTAGTAGCTCATGTTTTCATTCCTTCTGCACTTTCTTGTCAGTGATTAAAAACGATTTAAAAAAAAAGAAATTTCTCAGGACCAGAGCTCGAACCCAGTTTCTTTTGTTTCAAAGTTGTTTTCTCTACACATTAGCTATTTCTACTTATAATAATACATTACAATGTCATAGCTTAACCTTCTTCCAGAGTCCTTCAGATAATAATTGTTATGTTAAAGTCACATTACTTTCAATATTTTCATTACTCAAGTTTTATTGGTAATCAGCAGTTTTAAATAATTTAAACTATATACGTGAGCCCGTGTGGAAAAAATTTGGGGATATCCTGTATGTAATTTTAATAAATATTATTTTAAATTGTTAATAATTAACAAAACATAAGTAATTATAACAATCAAAAATAATGTAACTTTAACAAAACAATTAATATCAAATTTATGTTGGGCTATGTCATTGTAGTATATTATAAGTAGAAATTGCTGTTTTGTAAAGTATGCGACGTGCAGCCCGATTCGGCTACACGCGTACACTAATGCACTCCCGTAGAACTCAGAATACCTGCTGCATTAGGGAGCAGCGGTAAATTACCCGCGATGCGTTGTTGTGTCTCCTTGGGGAGCATAACCTCTCCTGCCAACCGCATGGAGCAGCGGTGGCTCCCCTGCGGCCCGGCAGGAGACTACAACGTAGAGTAGCGCCGCGTTGTTGTCGCCAGGTGTAGCGGGCTGCTGTACCGGTACAGCAGCCACACACCTAACCCTGCGGGCACTAGGAGTCGCGACGGGTTACCTAGTAAACATCACCGAGGAGGACACCGCGCGCGTTCGTATGATAAGTGACGCGTGCGCATCGTCGACGCGCATCATCGCACGTTCCGCTATAGTGCGGCGGACCGCGGGAGAGGGAACCGCGGCGGGGGGAGAGGGAGAGAGAGAGGAATAACGCGCCGAAATATAGCGCGCGCGGAGAGTAGGAACCGCGCGCGAATGTACATACCGCCGCGACGATGCTGGTAGTGGGAGCGCGCGTGTACACCACTAGCGCGCACCACTACCGGAGCCATACCGCCGCGAGACGATGCTGGTAGTGGGAAAGCGCTTGTACACCACTAGTGCGCACCACTACCGGGGCCATGTCGCCGCACTGCGCCGCCCCAATGAACACGGGAGAGCCCAGTGCACCGTGTCCGCGGATCGCCAAAATCCTGACAAGGGGAGATATGACGACTTCGCGACCTAAGGCATACTATCCTTTTCTCTCTCACTCGTATAATAGATAGCGCCAGCGTATAGAACGCCTATGATCTCGCGCCAATATAAATTATTATAGAGGGTGTGGATTAAGATTTTCCGGAGACGCGCAGAATAGAGGGAAGTAGGAGACTTCCTTCTTCACCAGAATTATCTCATCCTTGGAGCGAGTAGGACGCACCCATATAGTCATCTACCAGCCAAAAATTCTAACCGCCATCGAAGTAAGAAGGAGTCGAAGTTGTTGTAGCAGCGAAGGTGAAACCATAGTTCAGCGAGTAAGTTGTGGTTGATCTGGTATTGGATTTCTTAATGGTTTGGGTGAGTGTTATATTTAATTGGTGTAACGGAATTCTCCTCGCTTCGCGGGCGTCCGTAATTGCGCAGTGAATAGGTTGAGAAGCGGTCGATCTACTTGATCCCGCCATATTTAACAAACGCCGAAACACGATCGGCTGCTGTGTAATTCCGCGAAGCATCAAAGCCATTTTTGCCGTCTGTAGATCGAAAATCGATCCAGGCACCTCGCAACAACTAAGTAGCGACGCTGTCGATCATCAAGAGATCCAGCATTATCACCGAGAAATTTTAAGACGCTGTGAATCTAAAGATCCAGCAACGATTGGGGAGTAATGTATAGCGACGCTGTTGATCGCTAAGCGATCCGGCAAGAATAGCGATAACGCCCTAGTCCCTGTAGAACTGGACGCGCGTTAATCAGGGGCGTAGTGATGACCAATCCTCTCGTAACCAATCCTCACGAATAAGGTAGTCGAGTGCCCGTAGTCACTTCGCAACGTAATACGTTAGCACCGCAAATCCAATTACTCACGCCTAGTGCCCATTAGTAGCGTCGTTAATCACGATCTATCGATACGTTCTTTCGGTTTTTCGCGTTTTTCAGCACGAATCCTGGGACGACTGGAGGAAGACAATTCTATTTCAATAGACTAACGGTCGTACGCCATTTTGGGGGACGCAGTGTCCGTTAAAGCGACGCCGACGCCATTTTGGAGGATTCGTGTGCGAACGATAAACTCAACAGCGTTTTCCTCGTTTCAATAATTAATACTACGAGTTGGTTCTATTAGAGTAACGTCATTGCATTCATTTTGAGGATTATTATTAATGAGGTTTTGTTATCGAGATTGAGAACACGCGAGAATAATAGTCTCGGTATTATATGAAGTTATTATTAATAGCTAAAGCAACATCGAGAAAAAAAAATATGGTTGTTAGTTTCAACTTCGTGCGTAAACTGTAAATGACTATTGTAACTGTTAAAAATATCTAACACTATACTAAGTTGTTCCTCTTTTATGCATAAAATAGTGTCATCGACATATCTAAAATAAAACAGAGGTATACAAGCATACTTATCATTCAAGATATTAAGACACTCAGTTTCTAAATCATCCATAACAATATCTGCAAATAAATGAGAAATGGGTGAGCCCATAGGAGTACCAAAAATTTGTTTGTAAATAGTATTATCAAACTGGAAATAAGTATGTTCAAACAGAAATTTTATAGTGTCAACAAGAACTGTAAACGGAATCTTAGAAACACCGTGAATATAATGAAACAGTCTGTTTATAATTTTCTTTCAAAACAAAACTATTACTGATATACGATTTCGGTCTACTCACAAGACAGTTTGTCAGACATTTTTTAAGATCACTATCAATTACTTTAGACAAAAAATGTGTGGGACTATTAATAGTAGAGATAATCGGTCTAAGAGGGTAATTATGTTTATGTATTTTTGGTAAACCATAGGCTCTCGATAAAACGGTGTTAGTTTGAGTTAAACAATTTTTATCATATTTAAATTCTAAGAAGTCATTATTGTTAAAATTGAATAAAATTTCATAAACCTTTGACTGCAAAGATCGTAGAGGATTTCTTTTTACAACTTTGTATATATTGCGACGTGCAGCCCGATTCGGCTGCACGCGTACACTGATGCACTACCGAAGAGCTCAGAGTACCTGCAGCAATCAGGGAGCAACAATAAACTAACTGCGATGCATGGAGCAGCGGTGGCTCCCCTGCGGCCCGGCGCGCTCTATAATAGTTTCTATTGACGTTAGATCATAGTCGTTACCTACGCTGGCGCTACCTATTATCCGAGCAAGAGAGAAAAGGATAGCATGTATTAGGTCGCGAAGTCATGGCACCGGTAGTGGTGCGCGCTAGTGGTGTACGCACGCCTTCCCACTACCAGCATCGTCTCGCGGCGTTATGGCTCCGGTAGTGGTGCGCGCTAATGGTGTACGCGCGCGCTCCCACTATCAGTATCGTCGCGGCGGTATGCATACTCGCGCGCGCTATAGTTCGGTGCGCTATCCCTCTCCCTCTCTCTATTCTCCCCCGCCTCGGTTCCTTCTCCCGCTATCCGCCGCACGACAGCGGAACGTGCGAGGATGCGCGTCGATGATGCGCACGCGTCAGTTATCATCACGAGCGCGCGCGGTGTTCTCCTCGGTGATGTTTGCTAGGTAAACCGTCGCGACTCCTAGTGTCCGCAGGGTTAGATGTATGGCTGCTGTACCGGTACAGCAGCCCGCTACACCTGGCGACAACAACGCGGCGCTACACTACGTTGTAGTCTCCCGCCGGCGCTGATGAAGGGTTTCCGGAGACGCGCAGGATAGAGGGAAGTAGGAGACTTCCTTCTTCATCAGAAGCATCCCATCCTTGGAGCGAGTAAGACGTTATAAGAGGTCCTAGTTTCCAGCCGCACCGAACCGCCATCAGAGGAAGAAGTAGTTGTTTTAGCAGCGAGAGGAACTTGTAGTCAACGAGTAAGTTGTGGTTGTCGGAGGCTGGATGGTTACTTAAAGGTTTGGTGAGTGTTCAATTTAATTGGTGTAGGGGAATCCTCTTTGCGTCACGTGTGCCCGTAATTGCGCAGTTAATAGGTTGAGACGCGGTTGATCTACTTGATCCCGCCATATTCGATCAACGCCGAAACACGATCGGCTGCCGAATAATTCCGCGAGGCGTACACTCCATTTCTGCCGTCTGTAGATCGAGAATCGATCCAGACATCGCGCAGCAAATTAAATAGCGACGCTGTAGATCATCAAGAGATCCAGCATTATCTCAGAGAAATTCTAAGACGCTGTGAATCGAAAGATCCAGCAACGGTTGGAGAGTAAGACATAGCGACGCTGTTGATCGCCAGGCGATCCGGCAAGAATAGCGGAGAGTAATGCGTAGCGACGCTGTTGATCGCTAAGCGATCCGGCAAGGACAACGATAACGCCCTAGTCCCCGTAGAACTGGTCGCGCGTTAATCTGGTGCGTGGTGACAGCCAACGCTCTCGTATCCGATCCCCACGAATAAAGTGGTCGAGTACTCGTCGTCACCCCGCAAAATAATACGCCCTCCCCGCAGCTAGCGTCGTAAATCACGATCTATCGATACGTTCTTTCGGTTTTTCGCGTTTTTCAGCACGAATCCTGGGACGACTGGAGGAAGACAATTCTATTTCAATAGACTAACGGTCGCGCGCTATCTTGAAGGACGCCGCGTCCGTTAAAGCGACGCCGACGCCATTTTGGGAGGAACCGGGTGCGAACGACTAACTCAACGACGTCTTACTAATTTTCAATAATTAATATTACGGGTTGTTTCAATTAGAGTAACGTCATCACATGGATTTTGAACATTATTATTCATGATGTTTGTTTAACGATATTAAGAACACGCGAGAATAATAGTCTCGGCATTACTAAACGAATTGTATACGGGCGAATCCCGTTCCATACTGGGGGTTGTAGAATATATGAGTTGTTACTATAAACTATAACAGTGTGAATCAACCTTTATTTGAGACCTTCGCCACGCCAGGCATACCTGTTCCTTAACCTACGTTTTGTCCCCCTCTGAAGATCTAAGAGTCCGCGGTACGAAGCAGAAGTAACATAATAGTGTATATGATTGTGTGCGTCACCGAATTCTGGTTATAAAAAGCGCAACATCACAATATTGGTGTCCATGAGTAAATCATTCATCTTAGATTTATAATCATCAACATTTAAACATACAGTTAAATTGCCCTTATCTGCACGTGTAAAAAAGACTGATTGATTACTTTTACAAAATTCTTTAGTGATTGATAATTTTTTAGAAAATTCAATGTCATGTTTATCGTTAATAGTTGGACGTTTAGTAACTGATTCAATATTTTTAATTAAACTTAATCTCAAATCATTAGCAACCTCAGTATCAAATTGATTCATCCTGCTTTCAAAATTTTTTATAGTAGTTATAATATCTTTTTTGGAAAACTTAGACTTACTATTAAAGTTATGACCCATAGAAACTACGTCAATAACTACAGTATAATTATATACTGTAATTGCATTTATTTTGGTTTCATTAATTTTGAAAGTATACAATTATTATTATTAATTTTTTGTTGTATTGTTACGTGTGGATACACGTCACGGGTGTCTAATTACTATAAGAGAGCGAGTAGAAGAGTGCAATGCGGTGGCGGCCGTGGCCCGAGGACAGAGCGTCTGCCTTGCAAGCCAGAGGATATCGGTTCAAGCCCGGGGTCCGTCACTTTTTCGTTGCACTCTTCACTCGTAATAGTATATATTTATATATCTATAATTTTTTGTTTTCAAATATGTCGATAACTATATTCCCGTCATTATTAGTTTTTGAGAGTATCTTGCGCCACATTGTTATCAAAGCCGTATTTGTGCGTGATTTGTATGTATTAGTTACATCAGTCTCATATGTAATAGACACACGGCACAAATATGTAGCACTTGACTGTGACTCAAGGAATTTTCCTCTTAATAATTTATCATAATATGTGACTTTTTGAATTGTTGGTACGCATTTAGTTTAATTTTTTCACGACTTTAGTTTATTGTAATTCTTATTGTAATTATATTTATAATTTTTTGTTGTTAATAAAGATCTGAAGAGGTTGGAAACCAAACCAACGAAACGTCGTCAGCTAATTGTTGGAGTTTTTATTTTTAATTTAGTATTTTATATGGGTTGACTCTCTCACCTTTGTTCCTGCTTTATTTATTTGTCAATATGGAGAGCAAAAAACATAATTATCATATATAAACCATATTACGCAAAATCTCATTCGAAAATTTATAAAGTATGTATTCTTATGAAATTAAGTTAAATAAATAGACTGCTTGTTATTCAAAATAATATTTCCAAATAATATTTCTTTAAGATATTTACAAAACCAGTTAATTTTAAAGATACTAATGCTCAAAATCATTTTTTCTCACCCTGTATACTCTATAGAACTTACTACTATATGCTTACAGAATATACTCACCATAATCTTAATAAAATCTTCAAAAAAATTATGAGAAATGAAGTGTAACAAAAATAAAACGCGATACTTTTAGTCTGCGCAAAGAAGTGCGTGGTGTGGGTGGATGCACCACTTCTTATACCGCCATCTGAAGGCAGTGAACATCATTCACACCTTTAAAATTGATTTGTCTCTATCGGTCTTCCAAAAGCAGGTTGTGTGGTGAGAAAGAAGAGAAAAAACTTTAAGGCATTTTCTCTTTTTTTCTCGAGGTTTGGACGGACAATGCCGCCCACATCAGAAGATTGATGTGAAAAGATTTATTAAACACTTGTTGGTGTATAATAATGTATGTACAGTGTGAAAATAGAACTTACAATTATGGAGGAGATCAGTACAAAGTTTTGTCGAGAAGGCGCTTCCATGCCGCGCGGCATGAGCAACGTAGGTGAACAGTGTTTATCTCTCAGCTATTCGATTCTAATTCACGTGAGTCGAGATTTTCGTCGTGTTTATATAGCGCGGGGCTGTGAGAAGAGAGTCGAGCAGCCGTGTTGACAATTTCTTTCGCTATTGAAGTCAGAGCTTGGCTTATGTTTGTTTTGTTGTCAGCTGCCTCCTTGCCTAGAGAGGGTGGGCACAAGGATCGCGTAGGGCCTGACGGGAGGCTAAGAGCAGTACGCTAACTTCAGTGAAAGCGGTAGGACTGGTCAGGAAACACGGACAGATCACGTACACAAATCACACACAACAATACAACACACAAGGAAGCCAATCGTCTGGCGCCTACCTGGGTCCGCTCCTGTGGGAGAATGGACTCTTCATCTAGAGGGTACCGTGGGAAAACTGGGTTGTTTGGCGCTTCCAGGCCGCCGGATAGTACAGGGGCCCGGGTCGGCCTAACAACCGGCGAAAAATCCCGCCCGACTTACCAGTGCCGGATGGTGACCGGATAGGGCCATGATGGGTCGGGGAGGGGGCCGCTGAGGCCACTGGGGTTGAGTTGGTTTCCTCCAGTGGGTGGTCTACGGGAGGTGTTGGACGGGCGTGCAGAGGTGATTTTGGCCACTAAACTCATACATCCGCAAATAATAACGAAAAAAAGGAAAAAATGAACGTGAATAATGGAAAAGTAGCCTGTAAAGCACCAAACGCTTTGGGATTCCCTAGTCCTGCAGATGCTCGCGAGAGCGAAGAGGCAAGCCGGGCGGCAAACCCCTTCGGGGAGTTGGCCAAAACCGGCGAAGAGAAGGCGGTGGACGAGCGGGCGGATACGGGGGCAATCCCAACGTCCAATACCGCGACGACACTGCTAGGAGGAAGCCGGGATGTTGCTCAAACAGGTGGCAAGACCGGTAGGAGAAAGAAGCCCTCAGGGGCAGGGATAAGACGTAGGAGGGCTCTGAGGGCGGGGACACCGGCAACGGCAACCCCAATCAAAAGAACCCACTCGGATAGCTCGACCCCGAGGGAGCTGAAAAAAAAGAACATTGGGGAGGCTCCGAAGACGTGCAGTAGGGCTGTGGCCGCCACACTCAAGGTGGCCATAGTTCCTGCTGTATATCCAGAGGGACGCCTCATCGAGCTTGAAAGCAAGGAGGTCCTGAAGGCCTTAGAGGGGGAGATCGACGACACCCCAGATGGAGGATATTTTCCAAGTTTTTAGGAGAATTGGTTCCAGAGGGGGGCCCAGATCTTCCACTGCAGGGACTAGAAGGACAAGAAATGGCTGCTGGCGAATGTCAGTAAATGGGTGTGCGGGGAGGGCACCTATATCAAGGCAATTGAGATGGGGGACTTCCAAAAGCTAACCAGGGCTCTTGTCTATACCCCTGGCGTTCATGCGTCAGAGGTAGTGATGAGTAGGCTTGGGAGGCAAAACCCCAAACTGAAGGTCGGCTCCTGGACGGTCCTGGGCAGTAAAACAGTGACCACAGGAGCCGAAGAAAAGAAGACAGAGGAGACAGCCCTGCGGGTGCTTCTCGAGAGGACAGAAGTCGAGTCGCTGAAGGCGCTGGATTCCAGACCATTCTGTGCGGGAGGGAGGGCCCATGTAGTTTTCCCGAAAGAAAAAGAGGAAGGTGAGGCGAGTGTCGATCCCCACGTCCAAGAGATGGAGGTGGAGTTCGACGCGACTGAGGCGGCAGTGAGGGATTCCAAAATGCCTAATGGAGGGAGGCCAATCAGCGTGGATTCGACCACCAGGACCAGTACCATACTAAGCCCCACAATTGGTTTCACGCAGATTAATTTACATCATTGCAAGGCCGCCTCGGCCGTTCTGGCCAGGCGTATAGCAAAGGTGGAGACAGGCATATGCCTAATTCAAGAACCATGGCTGCATAAAGGCAGGATTGCAGGTCTGAACTGCTGCGGGACCCGGATCGGGGATGGCACGGACACAGCTAGGACGTGCATCATCGTGAAAGGACTCCAGGCAGAGACGGTGCCAAAACACTGCTCCAGAGACCTGACCACATCTAAGATTAAGTATAAGGATAAGAACGGTATAAACAGGATGATAATGGTGGCGGCTGCATATTTTCCATACGATGCAGCTGACTGCCCACCTAAGGCAGTTGAAGCCCTTATAAGGGAATGCTAGGCTGGAGGCACCAATCTAGTGTTGGGATGCGACGCAAATGCGCACCACACGGTTTGGGGCAGCTCTGATACGAACTCCAGAGGAGAAAAGCTATTAGAGTTCCTGGCCTCCACAAACCTAGAGCTGTTAAACAGGGGAGACAAGCCAACGTTCCAGAACGCCGTTAGGGCGGAGGTCATTGATCTAACCCTGGCTGCGAGAGAAATTTGGAATAAGGTGGAGGGATGGAAGGTGCTGGATGAGGTCTCAATATCACACCACATACTCATCACTTTTCAGATAGGAGGGCATAGCACAACTGAGACGGATACAGGGAAGAACTCAGAGCTAAGATTCGGTACTTCCCTAGATCCTACAGATCGACGGATGATATAGAGCACTGCTGTGAGATCCTCACTGACATGGTGATAAACTCGTAAGAAAATAACTGCGAGCTTAGTAAGGCACGGACAAGAAAGGTGGCTCCGTGGTGGCAGCCTTCTTCAGACAAGCTGAGGAAGAAGGTGAGGAGACTATGGAATAGGGCTAGGCGCACCAAAATGGCTCAGGACAGAGAAAGGTTTAAAGCCGCTCAAATGATTTACAAAGAGGAGATTGGGTTAGCCAACGCAGAGGGATGGAAAGGAGAATGCAGTGGGCTGGCAGTTCTGAGAGACACGTCCAGACTGTGCAGGATCCTACAAAGTCCTAATTGGCCGAAAGCAGACACGATCAAACTCGGGACCAGATGGGCGGAGAATGAAAAAGAGGCGTTAGAAGGGTTATTAGGGGCTCACTTTCCGGACTTCCAAGTGGAGGACGGGGAGGATCCCAGACACGATCATGCGAATGGAATGGGCTGGCGCTTGGCCAGAATAATTACAGATAGGAAAAGGATCAGATGGGCGTTAGACTCATTTGAGCCGTACAAATCAGCGGGGCTAGACGAAATATTTCCGGCGTTGTTACAGCAAGGCATGGACATTTTGATACCGGCCCTAGAAAAGCTCTTCAGAGCATGCCTGGCGATGGGCTAAGTTCCAGAGAGATGGCGGTTGGCCAAAGTAGTGTTTATCCCCAAACTTGGGAAGTCACAACATACTGGTATGAAGGACTATCGACCGATCAGCTTGACCTCGTTTCTATTGAAAACGACGGATAGACTCATCGATAGATACATCAAGCGGGCAAGTCTGTCGATACTGCACTGGTAGAAGCGGTCAGCTTCTTTGAGAAAGGTATGAAGAACAGAGGGATGGTGGTAGCGGCCTTCCTGGACGTGGATGGAGCTTTTAACCACACTATCAGAGAGGCTATAGCCCAAGGGATGCGATGGCATGGCATACCGGATACCATACAAAATGGATCTGGAATATGCTCAGTACAAGAAGGGTAAAGGCGGAATGTGGCTCAAACTCGCGGGTAGGCGAGGTAAGAAAGGGCTAAACGCAAGGCGGAGTGCTGTCCCCCCAACTATGGTGTCTGGTAGTAGACAGCCTTATTCGGAAAATAAATGAGGCTGTCATCTATGCTCAGGCATATGCGGACGACATAGTGCTGATGGTAAGTGGAGATAATGATAGTGTACTAGCGCGGATAATGCAGTGTGCTTTACGACTTGTCGAAGAATAGTGTAAAGAGGTTGAACTTAGTGTAAACCCGGACAAGGTCAGCACCATGCTCTTCACGGAAAGGTACAAGACAGGGCCGATAGATGGGATAACACTCAATGGAGTGAATCTAAAACTGGCTCAGATCCTAGATCCCAATCAAAACTGGGATATACACATCAAGATAAAATGCGAGAAGGCCGTATCCACCTTCTGGGTCTGTAGGAGTGCGTTTGTCAGAACCTGGGACCTGGGGCCAGACATGGTCAGGTGGATATACGAGGCCATCATAAGACCAAGGTTAATGCATGGGATCGTTGTCTGGGGACATAGATATTCACTCAAAACACACATCAAGGACCTAGAGAAAGTGCAAAGAATGATTATGGGAGGTATGACAGGCGCGATGAGAACCACACCAACATCAGCCCTCGAAGTGTTACTGGACCTTCCTCCTCTCGATAGAGTGGTGAGGGCGTGCGCCTTTAAGGCTAGTTCTAGGCTGGTGGGACGGAAGAATTGCAAGACCTTGGCAGATAGAGGGCTCACGACAGAAATTCTCCCCGTTATCGCCAAGGTGGGCTGCTATGACTGAGCGCATCCAGTTCGCAATACCATATGAAGTGATCATACCAGACAGGAACGAATGGTCAGGAGGCGCACATACCCTATCGGAGAGCGGGAGGGTCTGGTACATGGACGGTTCGCGTGGGAGTTTGATCACTATCTGCTCGGACAGTAAGGCAGCGCTGCTTGCGTTGAGCAGTGTAAGTACAGTCTTGAAAGAGGTATCGAAATATAGACAGGCTCTGACGACCCTGGCGGCCAGGAACGGGGTAAAACTACTCTGGGTACTGGGGCATTCAGCAGTCGCAGGAAATGAAAAAGCAGACAGATTAGCGGGCAGAGGCTCTTGTGGAATGAGAACCAAGGAGTGCAAGATAGCAGTCCCAGCCTGAGAAGTAAGTAAAGTGACACGGGAATGGCTAAGAAGGAAGCTCAGGGAGAAGTGGAAGAGCAGCACGGGCCTGAGACAAGAAAAACTGATGATGGGCGAGGATCCCCCCAAGGAATGGCTCGCTCAAGTGGCGGGAGGCGTTAGCCCGGGCACACGACTGCGTGTGTATAGCTATAGATATAGAGAAACGCACGCTGCTTCAAGTCCCTTCAGTAGTCTTCGGGAAAGCGTCTTCGTTTTAGCGGGACCGAGTTTTTGTTTAATGAGTAGAGCGTCAGTTCTCAGCGACAACTTGTGAGAGAAGGTCACAAAAGGACCTGATTGTTAGGATATTAAAATAAAGTCATAAATTTGCTCAACAATGATTTTACAGTTTATTTTTGAACCTTGATTTAGTCTTGCCTCATACAGTGTGTGTATACTGTATTTAAATTTTAAGTGTTTTTCTTCTTATTAATACCGTTTTCTTGTAGGTGATGTAAGCGGGGTTGTTGGGGTGCTTTGAAAGGGCCGAGCGGAGGAAGGCGCGTGCGCTAGTTTTTTGCGCTGCGTGAGCGCTGGTGTCCGCAGAACTCACTCTCTGGAGAGCGGAGTAGAAAAGGGACTGATCTAAGACAAGAAGAGCAGGTGGCGAGACGGCAGGCAGGCGAAGAGGCCTGCTAAGGCTTCTTATCCTTGGCTTCTTCGTTGCCTAGAGAGTAGACACTGCTTGGACCTCTCTAGGTCGACTCTTGGATCAAGTCTGGACAAGAGAGGGCCGCCAAACCCGGTGTAGGCTGCACCACCTAGTCTGTAAGAGGGGAGAGAAGGGTGAGACTCCAAGGAGTCTTTTGTTTTTTTGAGTTATTACGGCGTGCGACGTTGCAAACGTCGCAGCCGCGTCGATACGACGAATCTCCTTCGATGCGGCCAAGCCTTGAGTGCGCGAAATAAACAAGCGAGTCGATGTGTTGTTATCGGCGCCGGCTTGTCCTCAAGTTCGGGGAACGGGCTAGCTGACGTTTGCGAGTGTTACGTACTTCCTCCTCGGCTTGTCGACCCGAGGTCTAGAGGAGATTGGGAGAGTCTCCCAAGAGGGTGAGAGCGTGCGCGTGTGTTACAGGTGCAGCGCGTTGGCACTAGGAAGTGCCAACGCCCGGACGAGCCAGCGACCATCCCGACGAGAGGAAGGAAGCTAGCCAGTCCGCCACCATCATCCAGAGGACCAGAGCAGCCAGCAACATCGGCGTGGGAGAGCCGAAGCCGCCAGCTGCCACCAGGTCCAGGAGGAGTCCAGGAGGCATCGATGGGAGCACCGAAGTACGTCCATCGGAAGCCTCGAGAGAAGAGAGCGAGTAAGCGAGAGAGAGAGAGAGAGAGAGAGAGAGAGAGAGAGAGAGAGAGAGAGAGAGAGAGAGCCGTGAGTGAGCCGAGAGAGCGGTGTGCGGTGCGGGCGCACACCTCGAGATTAACTCGGCTTGTGCGAGAGAGCCTGTGGGTGGGTTATAACAGTTTGCCCCATACATAGAAGGCTCTCAAGCACGGGTCTAGCTAACTTGCACTACAAAGTGTTATGTCCTAAGCTATTGTAAGCTGTCACCGGACAGTAACTCTACGGGTTATTTCGCTTTTATAAGCACGGACGAGGACAAAACTTCAGAGGGCGAAGCTAGGCGCCGTCAGTGCTTGGCTACCTTCGCGATCTGTTTTATAGAATGGCCTCCAGTAACTTCCGGAAAATCTTCTGAAATTGCACTGTTTCGTTACGGCGCGCACTGATTTCAATTAAACTCTCTATCGCAAATTCGGTTATTTATGAAAGATTGTTGTAGGGACCTTACTTTATTTGTAATGTAGTTATCGCGAATAAGGGGGGGGGGGCTAATGGGGTCTCTAATTATGAGAGAGAAAGAGAGAAATGCGCAATAGAGGCATGCAGCCTATTTATTAATTAAATTCACTTACCTTTTGCTTTATTTCTGCAATGCCCGATACACCGAAATAAGTCTTGTAGTCGTAGTATGTGCCTGCATATCGGTGTGCTTCGCTTGGTCTCTTGCTTACGCTGTAAAGCCGCAATGTATGCGTGCATATAAGTGTTTTGTTTCGCCTTTTGCCGTAGAGTCGTACTGTGTGTATACATCTCGGTGTACTCTTTTCTCTTTATTATTTCAAGTGAATTTACTATTATCGATTTTCTTAATTGATTTTACTTTGAGTTTAACTATCTTTTTTATATTCACTTCACCTTACGTTGTCGTTCCTTATTTTTATTAATTCAATTAAATATTGAATTTGTCGAATTTGCTATATTATGATATACACTGCATTCTAGTTGGAAGGGTATCGATGGATTTACATTATAATAACTAATCATGTTAGTTTTTAACATTTTAAGAATGCGAAAGAAAGCGAGCATTTCACATTTGTATTAAAACCTAATATCTCACGATTGAGTGAATAGATTTATATGAAATTTAGTTAAAGTATAGTTTGAACTATGTGGAATACGAGAGAAATATTGAGAAGTCTAAAAATAGTTTTTAAGGGCCTACAATATAATATTGTCGACGAGGGTCGAGAAAATAATATTGTGTTTTAGCGAGCTAATGGAATATGAAGAACCTGTCAGCAGCGATGACAGTACAGACGATTCTTATGACAATGACAGTGAATAAAAAATTAATAAAAATCTTTCTCTGTATATTGTATCTAACTGTAGATGAACTTGTAAAACTAGTAACTTAGTTATAGATATGTATAAAAAAGGGATGTTCTCATTGTAAAATTTCTTGTTGTATAATTTTATCGCCCTATTGACAAGATTGTACACCATGGCGATTTCGGGTTTCTTCGCTGACATTGTCATGGATGATCTCAAAACGGATTGCCTATCTAAACTATCGTTTAAACCAACATTCTTTTATCGATATGTCGACATTATTACATGTGTGCTGAATGACAAAGTCAAAGAATCTCTAAAAATATTTAATTCTTACAACAATAGATTAAAATTTACTCACGAGAATAAGATCGATAATTCCATAAGTTTTCTAGATGTTCTATTGATTAAAGACAATGATCTCTGGCAGATTCCTAAATTACACATCACAACATCCTATGTCTCAAAAAATCGCCATGGTGTACAATCTTGCCCATAGAGCGATAAAATTATCCAACAAGAAATTTCACAATAAGAACATTCAAAACATCAAAAAATTACTGCGTGAAAAATCATTATCCACCCGCCTTCGTTAACAAATATATACGAAAAAGAATGTCAACGTTAACATTAAACACATGGCAGGCTATTCCATAAGTATGAGGCGCTGATATGAAACTAGTTCTTCAGCGTCCCAGTCGCGAAGGCAGGTATTTCCAGAGGTGTCACCTCGCCCCTCACAGGCCGGAGCGAGACGCGGAAGTCGAAAAAGGCAAGTACGTATGATGGTGTACGTCCGTGTTAAACATTTTACGAAGGAAGCAGACTGTGAAGTACTTCCTGCGTCCCGCAGTGGTTAGCTACTGCAACTCCCGCCTGTAGGGGGAGATGTGCTCATCTCTCCTTACACCATAGATGTACCGGATTCCTGTATTCACGAGTCTCTGTAGTTTTAAGTCGAGTTCCTGCGTCAAGTCACAGTATGCAAGAGAACAGTAGTCGATTAGCGGAAATAGGAGTGCTTGCACAAGACATTAGAGTTTAGAGTCAAGCACCAATCCCAGATTACGCGCAGAGGACTCAAAGCTGACCTGAGCACCCCATATATTAATGAAGGTGTTAGATGTACAGGGAAGTAGATTTATGTAGTAAGGGGAGCCCAGAACAATTGCTTTGGTTTTAGTAACATTAAGTTTAAGCTTGTTTTGCGCAGCCCAGCCCGTTATCCTCTCGGTATTAGCACTCATCTTGTCTGATAAAGAATCGAGCTCCTCGAGGTGGCAATGACTGTAGATCTGCAGGTCATCCGTGTAGATGAGATGGGAAACATCGGTGTCTAGGCAGAAACCGATGTCGTTGATGTACAGAGCTAACAGCAGGGGACCTGAGACGGAGCCCTGCGGGACGCCGATGTTAAGACGCTGCAAGTAAGAACGCTCGCTACTGTCACCAACGACAGCCTGCTTTCTTCCAGTGAGATAGGAGGCAAACCAGCGGATAACCTGCTTAGAGAAGCAAAAACTGGTTAGCTTCCTCAGGAGCCGGACGTGACACACAGTGTCAAACGCCTTGCTAAAATCAAAGAGTAGTAGGAGTGTCACTTTCTTTTTGTTTATCCTGACCCTGACATCATCAGTTAGCTTAATTAGGCCAGACTGAGTGCTGTGGCCGGTACGGAAGCTTGTATGATAATGATATAGTAAGCGCCTTGATTCAAGGTATTGCGAGACCTACTTGTGCACCAGCCACTCCAGGGCTTTGGAGAGAAAGCAAAGAAGTGAAATTGGGCGGTAGTCAGTCAGGGCTGTTGGTGAACTGACTTTGTTGAGTGCACGCACCAGTAACAATTTCCAGGCAGATGGGCAACGGGCCTCGCTCAGAGACAGGTTGAAGATGTGACATAATAGAGGAGCGAGAACTGGCAGTGCTTTTGAGATAACAACCTGGGGGATGCCGTCGCTTCCCCTCGCCTAGGTGTCGAAGTGCGATACTGCAGCCAACACGTCCGATTCCGTTATAGAGCTAAACTCGAAATGTTCCGGGAAGTCAAGACTTTCCAGGGTTACAAGATAATCCTCAACAGCAGGCGCTAGAGGATCATTGCAGATCGAGCTAAAATGCTTGTTGAGCTCATCTGTGCTAAAGCGAGGTGGTAATGAGGCCTTAGTGGCGGAAGTTCCAAGTTTCTCCAGCTCTCTCCAGATCTCGGCGACATCAGTAAAGGTTGACAGGCGTGAATAGTAATAATCCAGCCTGGCTTTCTCGACCTATTTATAAGCATAGTCTCTAGCTTGTGTGTATAAGCGGAGATCTGAATCAAGCCTGGAGTTCCTGAAACGCCTGTAAAGTCTATCTTTCTCGGATACAAGGTCACGAAGAGCCGTGGAGAACCACGGGTGACGCTGTTTTCTATGTGTTACAGTCCGTGATGGGGCGAGATGATTAATGGCATTAGTGAGGTTAGCGTTAAGTGTAGAGATGCGTTCGTCAAGTGATGTCACTGTGAGAGATGACCAGTCACATGCGCTAAGAATGTCCCTTAGCTTCTCCGCGCAGATTCCTTTAAAGTTTCTGTAGGAGTATGTGTTAGGTACGTATCGTGGAATCTGTACGTTGAGAGTGGCCGTGATAAGGTCATGTCCGTTGATGAAAGGTGAGTCTGTCTTCCAGTGTGACAGCAGGCGATCCTGCTCATCGATCAGACACAAGTCAAGCCAGGTATCAGAGCCCTGTTTATGATGGGCACCATAGGGGATAGAAGAAAGGGAATTTTCATCAATGAAGGCCCTGATGAAATTGGCATCTTTGGATGATGAAAGCTGATCAGAGTTGAAATCTCCCATTATGACCTTCGTCGAGTAATTGTGCATGTGGGTAGTTAGCTGGTCTATAAAGTTAGAGCCTTGAAAGAATGGAGCGTGAGGAGAACGATACACAACTCCCACGAAGATCGGAGAGATTCCCTTTGCCGATACCTCACAGAAAAGGTATTCAGGCTTACTCGGCTTGCCAGACCTCCTCCGTTTCTGTTTCTGTCCCGTCTGTAAAGCACATAGTCGTCCAGTGAAGGGATGGACGTTACCTTTTCGCTCAACCAGGTCTCAGTAACAGCTATTACGTGGAATGGAGAGCGAGTGGATAAAAAGAGCCTGATCATCTCAATGTGACCCGTAAGCGAGTTCGCATTGAAATGACAGACTCGTAGACCCTCGGACAGAGATACCTCATAGCCGGGTGAAGACATGGCAGATGAGCTTGATGGCGGATGTGGTGGGATGATGTGTTTGTGTTTGAGCCTCGGTGTTTAGCGATGTCGGCAGTGAGCGGGAACCGAGCTAAAAAAATCTTCAGTTCAGCGTCGGTGTTGATGATGGTGGCTCGCCACTGTCGTCATTGCAGCGCATGTAGAGCCTCCCGTCTCGGGTTAACGTGCGGCAACCCTGCCTCCTCTTGGCCTCCAGCCTGGCCCTCAAACGCAACTTATTGACGTCAGAGGGAAGCAGCTCGTTGATGTTTGTGAGCCCTTGATGGTCAGAGCTCAGAGCTTTAGCTTCCTCCAGCAAGGTGGCGTCCAATTCGCTAGTGTGTAGCTTACGTTTCCGGGCCTTAGCGATGACTATGGAGCTTGCAAGCGCGCTTGAGGACAAGGTGACGGCTAGTGGTGGAAGTCTGCCGTCACCCCTGGCGGAGTTGTTGATTGCATCAAGTCTCCCTATGGTCCTGACTGATGCTATGTCCATTCTGAGGACCGTGGGGTCAAGCGCGCTCACGACTGAGTAAGCAAGGAGGTGCAGCGAGGTTTCGCGGGTGTAGTGCAGGCCAGTGACGACAATCACACTGTTGGAGGACTGCTCTTGTCGCCTCCTGACCTCTGCCAATTCGCTGCGCAGACTGCAAATCTCCGCAGCGCCCGGTGCAGTGCTGCTGCTGTCCTGCTGCGTTGTCAGGCTCCTCGACGATAGGTCTTGTAATTGTGCCTGCAGCTCGGTGATGGTGGACTCAGCATTTTAAATGCAAGTCTTGAGTGCAGGCAGCTCATCGAGGGCCTTGAGACGCTTTTCCAGCGGGCCAAGTCGTTGCTCAATCTTGGAGATCCTCTCTGACACGATGTTCTGCGTCTTGAGGGTGTTCCGGACGTAACCGAGGGCTACTAGGGATAAGAGCAAGTGCAGCGTATTTATTCTTTATTAATAATGTATTTTACCTATTAGTAAATTTAGCGAACGTTTCTCCGTCATTTGGCTCTCATATGCGCGAATCGACAAGGCAATTCGTGGCTTCAGGCCAATACGGTTAAGAGTGATTTTATAATCATTCCTAGACTGTCACGACCCCCTCTAGGAGTTTCACTCCGCGCATTTTGAGGGTCACTTTCAGTGCAGAGAGGCTAAAAGGCCGATCTGTGACTGCCAGGCCAGAGAGTCGATTGGCGGAAGGCGTTCGCGCGGGCACATGACTGCGTGTGTATAGCTATAGATATAGAGGAGCGCGCGCACTGCTTCGAGTCCTTTCGGTAGTCCTCGGGAAAGCGTCTTTGTTTTAGCGGGCCCGAGTTTTCGGCGGCGTTTAATGAGTAGAGCGTCAGTACTCGGCGACAACTTGTGAGAGAAGGTCACACCAGGACCGATCGTTAGGAGATTTCAATAAAGTTATAATATCTGATCAACAATGTTTTCACAGTTTATTTTTGAACCTTGATGTAGTCTTGTCCCATACAGAGGGATCCATTTGAGCGTTGCGGATATCATCTAGAGCTCCGTGAATATCCCTCAAATCCGCCTCAACGGACGGCGTCAAGAGAGAGAGAGAGAGAGAGAGAGAGAGAGAGAGAGAGAGAGAGAGAGAGAGGGGGAGAGAGATTTAATTGTTTTTATTGCTGAACACTGTGTTGTACAATTTTGTGTAATGGTGTATTGTGTAAGGGGATGAGGTGAAATAAGATGAGAGTGAATGTGTGTATGGTTGAGTGATGTTTATGTATTTTCCAGATTAATGAAGTAATTTTTAGCTGCTATTTTAAAGTGTGATATATGGATAGCGTGTAGCGAAGTTGAGATGGAAGGCTATTCCAGAGGTAGGAGGCACTGATAAAAAATTAATTCTTCAGCGTCTCCGTCTTGAAGGACGGGATGTCCAGTGGAGTCATCTCACCCATCACAGGCCTGAGCGCGACGGGGAATCAAAGTAGGCTAATAGATAAGTAGGTATTGAGGTGTTGAAAATTTTTCTTAGAAAACAGGTCATGAAGTATTTCCTACGTCCGGCGGTGGTAATCCATTACAGCTTACACCTGTAAGGCGAGATGTGCTCGTCCCTCCTTACACTGTAGATATAACGGATCCCCGTATTGACAAGCCTCTGCAGTTTTAAGTCAAGTTCCTGGGTCAGGTCGCAGTAAGCAACTGAGCAATAGCCGATGAAAGGAAACAGGAGTGCTTGCACTAAATATTGGCGCAATCAGAGGCTAGTGCTTTTCCGAAAAAAATAGAGCGGATACATTAAAGAGTGAGCACGTTTACAAATTTGTGTAACGTGCTCTTTCCAAGTAAGTTTGGAGTCAAGCACCAGCCCTAGGTTGCACACCGATGATTCAAAGTTGACCTGGGCTGCCCCATTATTTATATAGGTGTTAGCAGTAGAAGGTAGAGCGTTTATATAGTAGGGGAACCCTGGACGATAACCTTAGTTTTAGTTACATTCAGTTTAAGTCTATACCATTAAGGATGGTAATGCATTCGTCAAGTGATGGCGTGGTGAAAGATGACCAGTCACATGCGCTAAGGAAGTCCCTTAGCTTCTCAGCACAAATTCCTTTGTAGTTTCTGTAAGTGTATGTAGCAGGTACGTGGCGTGGAATCTGTACGTCGAGTGTGGCTGTGATAAGGTCATGTCCGTTGATGAAAGAAGTGTTAGTCTTCCAATATGAGAGCAGGCGATCCTGCTCATCGATTAAGCAGAGTCCTGTCTGTGATGGGTTGCACCATATGGCACAGAAGTAAGGGAGATCTTGTCGATGAAAGCCTTGATGAAGTTGGCGTCTTCAGGCGAGGAAAGCTGGTCTGCATTAAAATCACCCATGATGACCTTCGTGGAGTAATTGTGTATATGTGTTGTTAGTTGCTCAATGAAATTAGATCCCTGGATAAAGGGAGAATGAGGAGGGCGATACATAACCCCTACGAAGATGAGCGATATTCCCTTAGCTGTGATTTCACACAAAAAAGATACTTCGGCTTACCTGGTTTGCCCGACCATTAACCATCGTCCATTACGTGGACGGGGGAACGAGTGGACAAGAAGAATCTGATCATCTCAATGTGACTCGTAAGGGAATTCGCATTGAAATGACAGACCCTTAGGCCCCCAGATAGAGACGCTTTAGAAGTAGATGTGGATAAGTTTGATATTTTAGGCGGTGGCTTTGATGGGATGATATGTAAGTGTTTTAGTGTGTGGTGTTCGTGTTCGCTGTTGGCGGCTTACGGGCTAAATAAGCTTCGAGATCAGCATCTGTAGTGATGATGGTGGCCCGTTCGTTGTCCTCGCCAGAACGGATGCCACCAGCATGGCCTTGACTCGCAGCTTGTGGATGTCTGGAGAAAGCAGGTCATTGATGTTGGTTCCGTCCAGTCTTCCAATGATCCTGACGGCTGCCACGTCCCGCTTCAGGACCGTGGGATCCACTGCAGCCAGGACAGAGAAAGCCAGGAATTGCAGTGACGTCTCCTGGGTATAGGCCAGGCCGGTGATCACCACCACGTTGTTCGCGGAGCGCTCTTGCTTCCTCTTGATCTTAGCCAGCTCGCTGCGGAGGTTGTTGATCTCCTCCGAGTCCGGAGCAATGCTGTTGTTCCGCAGCTGTACGGAGCTCCTTGACGACAGCTCTTGATATTGTGCCTGCAGCTCAGAGATGGAGGACTCGACATTGCTTAGCTGAGTCTTGAGCGCAGGCAAGTCGTCAAGGGCTTTGAGGCGTTTTTCTAGGGGGCCAAGTCTCTTCTTGATTCGTGAGACCCTTTCAGACACGGTGTTTTGTGCCTGAAGGGCCTTATTATGGAACCTCCTGATGTCGTACAGTGCTGCGAAGATGTCCTTGAAGGACCCCTCGATGGACGTCGCCTGTGTTCTCGCAGGCGACTGGGTTCTGGAGCCGGCAAGAGATGAGGGCGCAGACTTATTCTTCTTGGACACACTTGTTACAGGCGTGCCCTTGGCGGATGTGCTTGCCGTTACTGCTGTCGCTGCAGCTGATTTCGACCTCGCCTGCGTGATCTTGGGCGTGACGATGACGTATTCCCCTGCACAGTCAGCACAGGCGAGTGTGGCATCATTTTTCACCATTATGGACCGTAGAGCGACGCACATGGTGTGGAAATGCTCCTTGCACAACTCACATGTCTTCATCTTTCCCCTGGCTATTTTGTCGCAGTGAGCACACGTAACGGGCGTTTCGGAATTTTTCCCACGAATTCCGCTCATTTTAGACGATGTTATGTCTCTGTCTACAACTTACTGTGTTTTATGGTAGAGACGTTGATGGTGGTGATCCGTTTGTCCAACAGGTGGCTCCACGTGGATCACTTAGAGGGAAAAGAGACGCCGTGCAGCGAGGAGAGAAGCCGTGCGTGTTTGCAGGTTATGTGTTAGCAGCAGATGTTGAAGCAGGAAAAAAGCGTTGTAGGAAATTGCAGCCTCCAGTGAATATTATATCACATTGAAGTACAGATACGAGGTGGCACCGAGCGTCCGATTACCAGCTAAATTCCAGGAGTGAATCTGAAAGGAAAACGCCATCTTGACGGATGCCGCGTCCACTGATCGCGACGCCGACGCCATTTTGGGCGATTCAAATAACGAACATCAGAGTCACGAAAGCGCTGTTGGTTGCATCGTGTTTGCTGAGTTCTAGTAGAAGTTCGTTATCTTGTCTTAAAGCCAATAGTCGGGTGTTATCGAGTTGACAAATCCATTGTCGTTTGACCAAGGATATCAGTCCAAATTATCAAGGGGCGCGATAGCGCCGCGATGGCAAGAAAAAGAACGAAGTTCGGTTCGAGACAGAGCCACCCTATTATACTTTGAAATTGGATTTTTTAACCTAAAAAAAAATTTCGATTGCATACAAATCATTAGTATTGCGCGTACGCTCAATCTGTTGGTATGTACTTGGAATATATTAACCTAATCTTTCATTTCTAAAAAGATTTATCCGAAAATATTACTTTATTAACCCATTAAAGCCCATGCTAAGACTGGTTGAGATAGGGACAAACAAACTGTGCTATCCTTTGCATAAGTGAAAAATAAAATATACGTATTTTTTTTATGTCATTCGCAATTGTTTATAACAAATTATTTAAACAAATTACAAACAAATTCATAATTTTCAAAATCTGAATACGAGAATCGATTCTGGAGGTAAAATCGAAACGACACTTACTTAATATAACACTTTTTTGTCAGAGTTCAATTTGTTATCTTTATGTAGAAATAAACTATTGACAAATAAGTGTTTTCATTCTCTTGCATGGTATGTGGAATGATATCAGTATTTTTTACTGATAAATTTTGAGATCTTATACTGTAATTGGATAAGTTTATTTCATTTCGCAAATCCTTCTGTGTTAGAGATCACGTTTGAGTGGCGGGCTAACGGTTGAAAACATTCATATATTTTATCTATTCTTTGAAATAATAATTTCGGAAAACTTTTAGATTTTATTTTGTTCTACATTGGTAACGTCACTGATAATGCCGAGACGGAGAATTAGAGATCTACCAGATTTAGTTGAAGATTCTGATAGTGATGAAGGTCAACATATTGATGTAGCATTCATTCCTAATGAATATGAAAGTTCAGATGGAGATTCGGACGGTGATCCAAATGAAGATACATTATCAAATGAATTACCATCAGGTTCTTACGAACATGTTAAAAGTACATAAACAAGTACTCAAAAATTGTTGGAACCGAATCATAAGTACAGTTGGAAAAATGATGCTTTGAATGATATTTCTTCTCATGCCGAGAGCAACTTCAACATTTCACCTATTTCATCATTGCAATCCAAAAATGCTTTGAAGTTGTTTGAGGTTTTTTTTTCCAAATCAATGAAAAACCATATCATTGAAGGCCACTTCTGAAAATCATTTTGATTTATGTATGGATGATCTAGAAAAATTCATTACAATCATAATGATTACTATCTTCAATTCTAGAAAAAGTATTCGTGATTACTGGTCAAAAAAACGAATCCTTCAGTGTCCAGTAATTGCGGAACTTATGTCTAGAAATAATTTCGTTGCCATAAAAAAGAACATACGATTCTATAAACTTCAAGACACTGATCAAAATGATAAAGTCTGCAAGGTTAGAACTCTGTATGATATGTTTCGTGAGAATTGTATGCAATTTGGTTTCTTTGACTATAATTTATCAATAAATGAGATAATGGTAAAATACTTTGGTAGATTTGGTATCAAGCAATGTATAAGGAATAAACCCATCAGATTTGGAATAAAAGAATGGGCACTCTGTTCTTCTGATGGGTATATATATGATCTTGATATTTACACTGTTAAATCAGGAATCGATGAACAAAATCCTTTAGTTGCCGTTGGTTTAGGGTCTAGAGTGGTGATAAAGTTACTTTCGACTTTATTAGAAAAAACACAGAGAGAAGAACTGAAAAAGTATCATATTTATTTTGACAACTTTTTCACGAACCCAGATCTTATGATACATTTGAAAAAAAATGGTTTATCGTCGACAGGAACTGTTCGGCATAATCGTGTGAAAGTAAAAGTCGAAATGCCAAAAAAAAGCTGAAAGAGGATACACTATTTCAATGCATGAAGTGAATTCAAAATTGAATTATATTACAGTTATGGACTCAAAACCAGTATCGATTCTCTCTTCGAAATATGGGAATGAACCAAAAGTTGAAATGCAGAGATGGCAGGAATCATCAAAAAAATCTATTCTTTTTCCTCATTGTTTCTCTATGTATAATCAACACATGGGTGGCGTTGATCTACATGATCAACACTGTAATGCTTTGATGCCTACAATTCGAAGTAAGAAATGGACATGGTGCCTTGTATTACGACTCATCCAAGCATCCTTAGCAAACGCTACAGTGATTTACAATAAGTTACATTCAGACGAAAAAAAAGGTTCCAAAGATATTGTTCAAGATGTTTGTGAATGTTATGTTGACAAGTTATCTTCCAAACGTTCGCCCAAACGACAGAAACAGAGTGAACCTTCATCCCAAGAACACGTGATGAAACATGGAAGTCTTAGGAAATGTGGAATTTCAACATGTCGGACAAGAACGGAATGGTATTGTGAGAAATTTTCTATACCTGTTTGCAAAAGTCATAAAGTAGGACACGGCAATGAACAATAATTCAATCCCACCGAACATATTTACAATAATTCATGTGAATATTGATGGATAAATACAATAATTAGCTTCATTCTATACGATTTTTTGAAACACTCTCAGGAGGCCGAATGTTTCTTCCTACATTACAATAACTAATTGACAGAAAAGTGTTATATGGGTTTTCGTCTCAATTTTACCCGCAGAATTGATTTCCGCATTCAGATTTTGAAAATTATGAATTTTTTTGTAATTTGATTAAATAATTTGTTACAAACAATTGCAAATGACATAAGAAAAAATACGTATATTTTATTTTTCACTTATGCAAAGGATAGCACAGTTTATTTGTCGCTATCTCAACCAGTCTTAGCATGGGCTTTAATGGGTTAACTTAATATTGCAAGTTGAAAATTTGCTCGGTATATTTCTTTTCGTTAAATTTATTCTCCCGATATTTTGTCTCCTCCGATCACGTGGCTTCCGGTGAGTTATATACGTGTTATACGCCAGTGTTTACAGCAGTTAATCTACTTTACCGACATTCGTCTGCTACTCGGTGACAGTGACACGCGATTGTGTTTATATATATTATTGAATTACATTGAATTGAATTATGTACTAGATATAATAATGTCTTACAATTATATGCGCGATGCGATCAATCTCTACAGCAATAGTAGCTGGTTGTCTATTAAATAGATCAAGATTTCAAGGAAAATTTTTTTTGTAAAAGATATGAAATCTCCCTAAAAAAACTTTTTTTAAAAGTAATAACCTTGGCAAGAAAAAGGCAGAAGTAATAAAAGTAGTGAAATCTCTAAATATAAAAATGTCAAGTAAATGTTTTTTTTTGCTATACGCATTAAGATAAAATTAAAGTTAAAATCAGTTTTACAGCAAGAAAAAACATTTACTTGACATTTTTATATTTAGAGATTTCACTACTTTTATTACTTCTGCCTTTTTCTTGCCAAGGTTACTACTTTTGAAAAAAGTTTTTTTTGGGAGATTTATTTATTAAATCCGTTTTTTTATAGAGTAACATCGCGTCTCGAGTCTGTGTTGATTTATTACGGGGAAAACTTGTAATCAGACCAAGTCTGATCCATTCTGGGGGTTGTAAAATATACGATTATTGTTTTGTTCAGCATAAACCATTATGTATGAAGCTTTATTTCTAAACCTCTGCCAAGCCGGGCTCGCCTGTCCTAGCGCCTACATGTTGTCCCCCTTTGCAGATATAAGAGGTAAGAATATAGAGTATAAAGTAGTGTAATCTGATTGTTTGCATCACCACAGATCGGTTATAAAAATGTAAGATCACACACCTTTTACACCAGCTGAAAACAAAACAAACATAAGCCAGACTCTGACGTCAATAACGGAAGAAATTGTCAACACGTCCGCTCGACTTTTTTCTCACTGCTCCGTGCTATATAAACACGACGAAAATCTCGACTTACGCAAATTAGAATCAAACAACTGAGAGAGAAACACTATTTACCTACGTTCCTCGCCACGTGGCGGGGAAGCGCCTTCTCGATAAAAACTTTTAAGGTAAAAAATTCTCGACAGTGCTCAAACATTCGTCATAAACCAACTCGACGACAGGAATTCCCCTGATCACTTACTGCTGCTAGGGGGTGACTCGTAAACTACACTCACAAAAGACGAAAAACTGTTCAATTAGTATATAAGCAACTTCCAGATCAGAACATTATATATAAATATAAATGAGATTACTTGAGCGATGCGTTGTTCGGTTGCGACATGTGTAATAATTAGCTCGCGATTTATCTAAATTAAGTGGCGTGGCAGCGCCACGAAAGCTAGTTTGAGAAGCAGCCGAAGCCGCGGTGCCCGAGCTACTATTTTCTTCTATGTTGGGGTTCGCATTTTTCATTACAAAGAAATAAATGCATTTCTTTGTTGTCTCTAATATATTTTGTCTTATATCATGTTTTATTATGCCAAACTATGATTTTCAACAAAAATATTAATAAAAACAGCTACCTTAGATATAATACATGAATGTGTTATTTACAAAATGCTCAAATCAAATCAAGAAATGTTAGGACCGTAAAGTTGGCCGCACAACTATATACAGATGGATATTGCTTTCTCATCGGTTTTTTGCATGCTCGCTTACATATAGTTTTTAGTGTCTAAGTGTAGAAATAATTCGAGGACTGTGTCTAGGTGTACGGGGTTGCCGATGACAAGGTCTCCCTAATTTTTTATGTCGAGGTAAATACATCACTTAAGGGCGGTGTGTAGGTGTACAAGGTGTTTGATTACGAGCTCTAGGTGGTGCGCTCTGTAGTTTTTGATATCTAGGTGTAGAAATCATTCGAGGCTAGTGTATCAGAACGATCAGTGATTTCATGTTATAGTGATAAAAATCTTGCAAAAAAGCCATGGTCGAAAGGTGCTAAAGATGCTTACATTTAATTTTTAGGAGAAATATGAAATACTCAAAAAAAATATTACTAAGAAGGACTGAAATCTCTAAAAAAAATTAACTTTTAAAAAACTAAAAGGTTAGGTGAGTTTGTTATGTTCCGCAACGTAATAACAGATAAAAAAGAACTGAGATCAATCAACTAAAATCAAGTTTATTATTTAATATATGATATTCATATTTAATCATAATGAAGCAACAACATTTTTTTTTGTCAACATAAAGGGCTTACTTAACTTAAAGTTAAGTTATATAATAATCAATTAGGAACAACTTTCAAGATATTTACTACGTAACTTGCCATGACTGTTTCATTGTACTTATGGTGTTTTTATGATGTTCTAATACATGAAAATAAAATTTTAGTTGTTCACCAATAAACAAAATGAAACGCTCATGGCAAGTTACGTAGTAAATATCTTGAAAGTTGTTCCTAATTGATTATTATATAACTTAACTTTAAGTTAAGTAAGCCCTTTATGTTGACAAAAACAATGTGTTCCTTTATTATGATTAAATATAAACTTAACTTTGGTTGAATGATCTCAGTTCTTTTTTATAGGTTATTTCGTTGCGAAATATATCAAACTCGCCTAACCTTTTACTTTTTTAAAAGTTAATTCTTTTTTAGAGATTAGGTTATCATAAAATTCTATGCGATGCGACTTCGAGATTAAATGTAACAAATAAATAAATGAAAAATCTCCTGCAACACCCAACAAACACAAATAAAAGAAAAAGCACCAACAGACGTCAAAATGCAAGGGCAATATTTTTTTAAATTTAGTATCTATAAAATTAGATACGCGGTACAGTAAAAATTTCTATGTAGTATAGTAAAATTTAATGATCTAAAATTTTTCTATGCCATATACTAAAATTTAATATAAGTCGAGTTTGTCTCCTCGTTACTATACAGTATAATAATTTTTGTTGAAAATTGTAGGAATATTTAGTGATACATTTCTCTTCGTGTACGCACGCGGAAATATTCACTGTTTTTTTTTCTGTTATTTTTAATCATCATTTGTTGCTTATTATTATATTATTTATTTTTGTATAAAGTTGCATGTATCCGGATTTGAGAAATTAGAACAATAAATAAAAAGCAAAAAAGAGAAAAATCAAAAAAATTAAAAACCAATTGCCGTAGAAAAAAACCGTGAAAAATAGAAAAAACTGTAGATATTAATAAAAATAAAAAAAACAACTAATGGGGTGAACAAACTGAAATTTGCGGACTGACCACCAGATGGTGACCTTTTTTTTTACCTGTAAGAGCTTAGAATTTACGATGGTTAGAATATAAGACAGTTCGTTATTTCAATTATATTAATAATTAAACAATTTTTTATACTAAACATTGCATATAAGAACCAATTGAATATAAATACATGTGAGATTAGGCAATGCAGTCTGTATATTTTAAAAAATCCCATAAATATTTATTTTTCAATTACATCTATCTATTTTAATGTGATTTAATTACTTTTTAATTGTATATACTATTTTTTTAATTTACTTCATTATTTGCTGCTTTTTCTGTTTTTTTTTTGTTTTTTCTTTGTTTTTTTTCTGCATTTTAATGCATTTTATTGTTTTCAATTTCCAAATTTGATGAAAAAAATATAGTTTTATATACACTTTTTGCTTCCTCATAGAGAAAGCTTTGTAATAGTAAGATTTTTAAGTTCTTTAAAACTTCTAGAAAATACTGTTAGAAGTTTAAATTAAGTGTTATTAGAAAATGTCCATATTTATACTGTAATATTTCTGGAACTATTCTGTAAATATCAATAAAATTTGACATGCATACATATTTTTGGATTCTGAATTCGGAAAAACAATTATATTTTATTTTCTCAACTATATTTTTTTATAGTCATTTTTTGATTTTTGAAAAAGACTATTTTGCGTTTTTTTCAATCATCTCATTGTTACAAACAATTCAGCTATAATGCATCTAAAAGAGAATAAAATTACCTATTTTTCCTCGTTTGGTGCTCGGGATCGATCGCTTTATTCGGCAGGTACAATGAAATAGGTGATTTTTTTAAATATTCATATGTCTGGAACTTCCACAACCTCGCAAAAAAAATTATTTTGATGGGTCACGTGTCAAACTATATCCCATTCAAATTTTAAGTGATTTGGCTACTTATTTTTTTAGTAATAAATTGTGCCTTGATTACAGACGCAAAAAGGCCTTATTGCACTTGAGATTTTGGAAAAAGGAGATATTTTATGTGTTTTGGTTAAGTACATTGCACAGCTTTCAAACGCATATGGTTTGTAAAATACCAAGGTTTCAATTTTGTTTCTTTTTAAATTTTTTAATTCCTTATATCTCTAAAACGATGTAGTCAAATGCTTCAAAATTTTATTTAGTGATTCACTATAAAAAAGCTATCTGCTGTTGATATTTTAAATGATTTCGTCAAGTGGTTTTCAACCAAAGAGCTAAAATCTAAAAATCTTTTTCTCGAAAATTGCACAAGCGACCTATCTAACGAATAGCCTATTGTTTTGATAGTTAAATTGGTTAGGAACACATGAAAACATGCGTGAATTTCTGTGAAAAAAAATTGACGACAGTTTTTATATTCTATTATAAAAAACAGAGGGGTCTGCAACCTTGTGGACAATGAACCATCCAAAACTTATATTAAATTATGTACCAAAAACCGCCTCATACAATAGCAAGCAGATATATATATATATTTTTATTCACAGAAATTCACGC
>QLSS01000140.1:225603-249321 GCA_024372645.1 Trichomalopsis sarcophagae | reverse complement strand
TTAAAACAATATTTTATTTATTAGACCTATAAATTTAGTTGGAGGAAGCTACGTTCCAATGAATTTTTAGCGGTTTTCTATTTTTGATGAGTTAATGAATGTATTAGTCAATACCTAAATTATTAAGTTAGTTATAGGAATTTGTTTGATTAATTGAGATTTGTAAACATTTTTCAAAGATTCTAATGCTGGCTCGAATAAAAGGAAATTTGTATAAGACAAGTATTTACATTGGACTGAAATTAAAAAAAATTTAGTGCCATACACATAAGTCTTTCCTTGAATAAAGGCGAATAAAAGAAAGCAGTGATAAAATGAACTTCAAAATTATTAGATACATACAAAGCTAATTAAGAAATTTCTCTTAACTTACTTCAAAAACCGACCTTAAAATGAACTAGTTACTCCAGATACCTTTTAGACGTTATTGAGAATCAATACCAAGGCTGGTATAAACTATATAAGAACTCTCTTATTGCTAAATGAAAGAAGTAAATAAACGACGGAAAATTCATTTCGTTTGCTTTACAACACACCTTTTTCTTATACTCTACAAAATATCAAAATAGCAGTCACATGTCAAAAAATTAATCCGCAAACCCTATTTATTAACTCTCAATCGACTGGCTTGCTATATTCTGTTGTGCTTTTCTAGCTGATTTATTTTTCCTGCAGATCTCAATTGCGCAAGCGCGCCAGATTATAGCTCTAAATGCTACATAATATGAATTTCTTCAATATTTTCATAATTGACAAGTTGTTCAAAATATTTTTGTTTTATATGAATAACTGATTATTAATCGCACCCCACTAAGACTAGCACAACCCATATTTTAAGGATAAATTAACATAACTCAAATTGGTTGCTCTTATTTTTTTAGTAAAGTCCTTTTTCATAAGAAAAACATCAAAAAATTGAGTTATGTTATTCTTCGTTGAAAATCAGAGTCTTGCTAGTCTTCGTAAGTAGTGACAACGTTGTTTAATTTATTTGATAAACCATATACATAAGCCTTTAAAGGGCTTCCTATAGAGGTAAATAAGTTACCTGTACATAGGTATGGTGTAAAGTACTGCTTATAAAAAAACAAAAATTATACTCTGAAAACTAATACTTATACTATACATAGGAAAAAGGGGGGCTATAATTTGAACGCGGGGCAATACTATATCTCTTCTATAACTTTTGAATACAGCGCAACTGCACTATGCCGGCATATATCTCACCAAAACCAACAATTTATTTTAGGCAACATATGCTCTTATATTGTGTAATACTTGTGTTTTGTGATAAATCCCTGGCAGAGGTTAAAACTAAGAAAAACTAAGAAAATCTAAGAAAATCTGATAAATGTGAATAACTACAGAGAGAACAAACTAAACGCTAATAAAAGATAGTAAAAATTAAACAATTCTACAAAAGATGAATGAAAAATTGAGAAATCATTAGAATTATTATTATACAGTAATGGACAAACTTCTTATTAATTCTTAATTTTTCTCAGCTTTTCTTAGTTTTTCTTAGGTTTCTAGTTTATTTTATTATTTCATATTAAATTTTTACAAGTCGTTGTCTATATTTATTCATAACTAATTTATGGTTAATTGTATACTAGCAGGGACACTAAAAATTTAAATGAATTTTCAATAACAAAATTATATGACATGTTTGATTTCGATTTCAATGAATTAGCAATTATGGAGAATGATTGAGGTAGCATGAGTAAAATATGTGAATTCTGTAATGCGAAACATTTCAAATTTGAAATATTATGTGATAAGAAGTTTTCAAATTGTGGCAATACACGAAACGTTGTATTATCTGACAATATCACTTATCCTTAACGTTTAAAAGAATTAGTTTCTGGAAATACTGACGAAATTAAACGCCTTTTAAATAATAGTAGACGATATAATAATATACTTGCCTTCGTAAGTTTTGGAACTAGATTTGACGCTCTTTTCGGGAAAGGCCCTTAAGTTATTCGAATCCATCATTGATAATAAAATCGCCTCGCAATCAAGATTACAAACTAATGTGCCATATTCTTTAATGCTATTAAAGGAATTAAATAATTATTTTTGACAAGTAAACATGTACGCTTAATCATACAAAATGATGCATGAAGTCGAAATGGAAGAACAAAATCGTTTGAAAAACAACAACGTTGAGTTCAATAGTATATAAATTATAATATATTTAACACGCAATTCTGAACATAATAAACGTAGATATAACGCAGCTAAATGTTATGAAGCAGCTCTGGTATTTGTAGGTGAAAATGGTCAACCACCAGAATATTGAGATGTATGTATATATTTGAAACATAAAGCACCTAATAATATAGTGTACATGAAGATCCTATGTCATATCCACTTATGTATCCTAATGAAGGTTTTGGATGAATGCCCGCGTAAAAATTGCCAATGTTTGTATAAACGTTATATAAAGTTCATGTTTAGCCAAACCTTATCTAAATGTAGCCAATGGGACTATACCAAACTTACAATTTTACGTTACATGAATGTTTAGATAAACTACAGCTTTAGTTTGCAAGAACTTCGCCTACAGCTTTTCGAAAAACTTGCACAAATGTTTATTAAATGTATTATCACTTTATGTAAACTTAAGGCAAAGTTCAGCTAAAGTTAATGATATTAGTTAATGATAAGATGTATTTGTTTAAATTTAAAAATAATGCTGCAAAAGTGTAGAGGTGTTTTATTAATAATATTCATTGAGTGAAGCAGTATTATTATTATTCTACCTCATTAAAATTAGTTTGATCTACTGTGTAGTATTGATCATCGACTATAAAATAGTAACAAACATTAATTATGCTTGTTATGTTAATAGCAATAAATTCATGGTCCATCGTGTTACACTTATAAATATTAAGTACTGGAGATTGTGTAATGGAATTTACAAAAGCATTTTCTACTGCACATTTCGAGACAATTGCGTACACTGAACAGTTTTGATTGCATTCATTGCATGGGGTTTCGCAGTTACAATCGCACACTGTAATGAATTGTTGAACAACGCCAAAACTATTTACATTATTATTCCTGTACTCTATGCACGAAGAATTTGATTTTTTGTGTATGCGTGTGCTGCATTTTCATAATACATTCCATTTTTCAAGAGGCGTTTGAAAAAATGACATTTAGAAGGATTAAGAACATTATAGTAAATTCTCATGGCATTCATAACAAATTCTGGAATCTCGGTATGTTTGATATAACAACCTATAGCAAAAAGATTATCTCGCAGAAACTTGGCCTTGTATCTATGAGTACCTGAATGGTCCATTTTTTTACAAAATTTATAAGCGTCAGTTTCTGGTCGTAAAAATTGTTCTTTCAATTCCGATAGCGATAAGAATGTTGATAACGATGAATAGATTTGTAACTCTGGGTAGCGAGAGCCGTGTATATATGATTTAAGTACGCCGTTTAAGTTTTCAAACGGAAAACAACTCATGGTCCAAAGTAGACCGAATTTTCTTACATCATCAGATAAATGAAGCAGCAAATGCAAATTACAGGTCAAATTTTTTCGGCCTTACAAAATGTCAAACCTCAGAACATATTCATTAAGTAATCGTTTCGCCTCAATTAACATTGCATTTGAAATGCTCGAAGAACATAAAAGTGTGATTCCATGTACTAGTAATATGTGGTGTTCGAAATAACGATTTGACATTATATTTTTTAAAACTGCTAAGCTGTACACTAATAAAAATAGTTTCAATTCAGAAGCTTTCCAATCAGCGTGGTCTGATAGTTTACGTGGTATTCTAGGGAGAAATGAATTTTTATGAATTTTTATCAATTACGTCGATAAAAGCATAAAGAGAAAAAGGCTGCGTACAGTTTTCACTTTCAAACCATAAGAAAAGTAACTTTTTTGTCATACCTTGAAACACGCAATGCATAATGTTGATCGCTGTCGATTCTACGTAATTATACATTATTTTATTTAAAGAAGAAGGTCCTTTTACACCGGATACATGACGATTTGCTATTTGACCAGTTTCAGCAAATAATTCAGTTTCATTTGTAGTTCGCAAGTCTAAATTTTCGGTATACGGAAAAGTTTGAACATTTTCAAAACGTTGAGTTTCAATTTTACAATGGGGACAACCAAATTTGCCATTCAATTGTTGAAAATTTAAAAATATTGCTTTTGCGCACAAATCGCACGTTCCTGCTATAATTTGTGCTCGAACATGTATATTTCTTAAGTTCGCCAAAGTAACGTCAACGCCTCTGAACAATTTTTTCAAATTTCCTCGGAAAGCATCTAAAAACATGTTTACTGACGGTTTATCTCGACCAAACCATAGCCCTGCTATAATTATATTTTCTTTCCTGATTCTTAATTTATAAGGTAGCTCATTAATCATGAGATATAATGGCTAAATGTTTATTTTTGAAGACCTAAATAACGGCACTCCATCAGAGTTCCAGACGAACGTAATATTATTACGGTTAGTTAAAAACTCTTCTGGTAGAGAATTATATATACATCCGTCATATATGTCTTCAAAATTAGCTTCATTTTCTTTTTGACGAGCACTGCGATCAATTAAACTTTCGTAAAATCTCGATCTTCTGTAAAGCGAGGTGATTTGAGATAGTATCGATACTTCAATAAAATATGTAATATTGTCGCGACTGTTACATCTATTACAAAATTGTACATTCAATTTAGAAAAACATTCAGAGCAGTAATAATGCTTCTTAAGTGGCGCATTAATATCACTAAAAAATTTTTTCAACTTGTACAATGTTTTAACGCAGTTATTTGGCTGAATGCAATGCAATGATATGAGCGATAATATACTCGATAGAAGTACTCCGGTTACTCGAAAACGCAAAGCTACAGTAAAAATCGACAGAATACTTTCTGCGACCGATAGCGGAGCACCTGGATATACCGGTTGATCAGCGGCATCCACAAATGCGTCATCTTCGCCGAGATCTTCGCTTTCTACGCTTAGTCTTCTTCCGAGATGTCTTCCGGCTCCTCTTCCGATGAACTTGCGTCGTCGTTAACCGCATCATCAGATGAAGTGTCCTGATGAAGATTGTGTCTAGCTCCGACCGCGTATTCATCTATATACACGCATTATTGTCAACGTCGAAACGCTTTTTTGTTAAACTGAACCAAGCAAGAAATTATAATTTCTACGTATCACGGAAAAATTTTCGAGTGCGTGGCAGGGCCAAAAGTGAGAGCAGAGAACTACGCGAGTTTTCCTCGGCGCTACCCTCTCTTTTTGAAAGCGCGCTCCCGTGCGAGAGCTCCGCAATCCGTCCGGCGAGGGAGCACGTTCAAGGTTATGGCATTTCCTCCGCGGACTGCGCGGGGCTCTCGCGCGGTAGCGCAGCTCCCGAAAAGCCGCTTTACGCCGTCTACAAAAATGTTCTAAGTCGCACGCATTTTCATTAAACGTAATATTTGATAAACGTATTGGACAATTGATAATTATAACCTTGCACTATTTTTATTTTGTAAATACCTTGGTTATAGTTATCGCCGTCGAGGTTATCATCGGAATAAAGCTGCGCCTCAACGTCTGTAAAATTATGACAAACGAAATCTCGAAATAGATTACTAGCTACAAAGATTAAATGCAATGAAAACAATTACTTTCTCTATCCGAAATCGTGCTGTTGACGCACGAGGTATGAGAATAAGAATTTCGGTCGCTGCTTGACTTGCTGCCCGAGGAACACGAATCGATGTGACTGCTATCACTGCTTTCATTTTCGGAATCGCTGATGCTTTCTTCGCTAGAGCTGGCGGCACATGCAGCAAGAAAACGAAAATTACTCGATCGAGAGTAATTATCGTCAACTTCGTCGATTTTTCGCTTCGGCATTTCAATAGTTTGAATGACGTTCGGTACTATAGCCTATATTGTATTTCAATTATTTATTGTTGCTAATATCACGACACATCGCGACAGCTTGATTCGCGTTACTTGAAAAGCGGCTTTCTTAGACAAGACGAGCAAAATGTTTGTGCTTATTTTGTGGGAGGATAGTAAAGAAAAGGACTTTGTAAGCCCAGAACACGTGAAAAAGAGGAAGGGTAAAATTGTAGCGAAATGGGGAAGCGGCTGGTTTCCAGCGAAAATCGTGAAAAAAAGCGGTAAGTTTTATTGCGTAAAATAACCTAACCAGAATTATAACGCATTACACTGCGAATCTACACAATGTTTGCTTGACTTAAGTTGCATTACTTTCTATTTGAATTTATTTTCATTTCTCAGAAGACAAAAATTGGCTGGAATCTTTGGAGGTTACCACAGAAGGTGAAATCGTAACTCCTGAAAAAAGAATGTCAATTTCAAGCTACTTAATGGCAGAACGACGGGATCATCGACTAATTATCAAAGAGAGGGAATCGCAGAAACAAGAAGTGATGGCGGATTACAATAAAGAACTGATGAAAAAAAGCTCTATATTCAACGATGATTCGGAAGCGGAAGAATCTGATCAAGCTAGCAAGTATAAGTAATTTTTGAACCTTTTATTATACGTGTACTTATTATAAAGACGTATGTATATTGTAATCGGTCGGTAGTGTGCAGTGCACTAGCCCTCTCTTTCACTATAGCACGTTGTACGCGCGAACGGGTGGCGGATATTTCGCGGCCGCGAATAATTGTGATTGTGGCGTTTAAGTATTTCACAAAGCTCTATTCCCGCGTCTTATCTCTCTCTCCCGCAAGCGAGCAAGCGACGATGTTCAGAGGAACGCGTTGTGCCGCATATCTTATGCGCGCCATAGGTTATTTTTTCGTTATCCCTCTCTTTCTCTCTGTCTCGTGCACGCTTTGTGCATTAGAAAGTGTATGACGAGTGAGTGTGTATATCTGGCGATATAGAGAGCCGAATTATTGCCGTGAAATACGATCAGGTGCAAGACTCGCCTGACGCGCTAAACATGTCGACTTTCTGAAAGGCGCAAGACTCCTGCTGTTGTCGCTGCTTTTACACTCGTGTATAGCTATGCAAAACGAAGTCTCTCAAATATTCCCATACACACACCGCACAAAGTCCTACGATTTATTGGAAGTTACAAAATGTTTTTTATAACTGTGTATCTTATATTTGCAGGGATGGTGATGATAACGATAGTTCATCCGTAGAAAACGGGCTTGACTCATCCAATCGCGAAAAAAATGCCGACAAATCGCACGGTAAAAAAATTGATAATTCGGCTAAAGATGTTCCCGAGACCTCAAATCACGACAAAGATAGAAGAAAATTGCAAGATAAAATCACTTGTGTCTTCGCAAATATACCATTAGGTACCTAATTACGGGATACTAATTTTAATAAAAGTGATATTTTATAATCGGAAAGAAATTTACTAATGATTCTCATTATAGTGTCGAAAGAAGACTTGGATAAATTAGAACAAGTGTTGTCACTAGCCCGAGCCATACATGCAGTGCGAACTAACTTACCTGAGGTTACGCTGCAAGAGGTAAATTAAAATACAATGAATATTGTAAGTTTGCAAATAAAAAAAAATCTTACTGAATGATTGTTATTTTTAGAATCACGATGTCGCTGGGCAAAACGAAATAAAAAATGAATCTTCTATTCAAATGGACACTGATGTTAGTAATCGCCAGCATGAGTATTAACTATTAAACTTACAAATATATACTATAATAACCTTTTTGTTTTATCTTTTGTATATTTTTCTAAAGGTTGAATTGAAGGCTCAGGAATCATTGTGAATGCGTGGAAGCTTCGAAGTATCAAGAACACGTACAGCAAAAATCCGAAAGAGATGGCTCGCAAACTCATGAAAATGATCATTGGACACTAGTTTTCAAAATTGGTGAGGGAAATTTTTTCACGAATCGTAAGGCTTTTCACCCTCGATAGATGTGAGGAGGTGTGTTTTTCAAAAATTAGGAGAGAAAACTTTTATTTATTTATTTTTTTTTTAATTTTTATTTATTTATTCATTTTATTTTTTCTTACAAATGTTTGCATGACTGATAGAATAATTTCATAAGTTTGACAGTGTGAAGTGCGCAGGCAGTCTTGTAGATTGGATTATGATTTGTGCAAACTGGGACGCACTTGAAAGATGGTTTTGATGGATAGCCATATTGTTGAATGTTGTAGACGGAAAATTTGAATCGTTGAAGCCATTTTTGTTTTAATGCACCGATGACAAAAATTTTTGATGCGTCATGGAGAGCGTCACGAAGCAAGTTTCCAATTTGAGAGTATTGATGTCCATCTGTTTTCCACCTGATACCATGATAATTATGTTTAAGCCAATTGTTTTCCCTCTGCATTTTGTCTGAGAGTTTTTTCCATGAGAAGGGATTTTTGAATATTAGAAAAACAGGTTCACTATTTTTGTTAAGAGGTATGATTGCTATTTCCTTTAGAATATAATCTTCTTCGGTTTGCTTGAAACCAGTCATGTCTACTGCATACTCCATTTTTTGATGCAGCCTAGACAAGCTTCTTGACATTCCCACTGATAGGATTGTACTGAACGACGCGATCGTGTAAGATTAGGCAGTATGCTGAAGTGTGAGCAGGAAAATCTTTTTTAGCCTCAAACTCCAGACGTACATCGACAGGAGCGCTCTTGAGAGATTCGTTTTGTCGTGAACAGTCAATAACTATGAGTGGTTCATTCTTGATGAACATAGGCTTTGTCAGCAACGGCTGCGGATCTCTTCCATAGTATGATTTTTGAAAATTAGCATACATATCACAGAGAATTGCATACTGATTGTTAGATATGTCGAGATTCATATTGTTGTATGGATAATATTATGAATTTAAGAAAAGTTTCACATTACTTATCTCACAATGATCAAATCTACTGGCATTTGCAGTTCTTGTAGCTTTTCTCTTTGTTTGTAGTCCGAGAATTACAAAACGAGGTTTTCTCCAATTGATATGAAGTTTTCACTGTCCAGAGATGTTTATTCATGCTTGGAAGCAGCAGCATCAACAGCAGCAGCAGCAACAACAGCAGCAGCGGCAACAACAGCAGCAGCATCAACATCAGCAGCAGCAGCAACAACAGCAACAACCTCAACAACAATAGCAGCAGCATCTACAACAACAGCAGCAGCAGCAACAACAGCAGCAGCAGCAGCAGCAACAACAGCAGCAGCATCAACAACAACAGCAGCAGCAGCAACAACAGCAGCGACAACAGCAGCAGCCACAACAACAGGAACAGGTACAACAAAGAAATGTTCCGCGAATTATCGACATGGAAATTGTAATCGACCCTATCGATGTATCAAAATTTAAAAGAAACCAAAAAAAAAGTAAAGTAATGTAAAAAATGTATTATTTTTTTTGTGATGATTTATGAAAATAGAATAAGGTGTAAATTAATAAAAATAATATCGTATACATTATTCTTCCTTTCTCTTTAATCCACTTTGTTCAACGTTATTTTATTGAAAAATAAAAAAAATAATGACATTTTTTTTAATAATATCATAATAATTATTATTTTTTTATAAAAATTATTATTTATTGATAATATAGATTCCTCGTTCTTTAAAAAAAAAAAAGAAAAAATCAGTGATTGGCTTTGATAATGAAAGCGATTGTAAAAAAAATTTAAATGATTGTCGAATAAATTTGCCTGATTGTAAGAATAATATTCTTAAATTCGAAGATTACAGTAAGAGTGAAAAGGTTCCTTTTGTTATTTATGCGGATTTTGAATGTTTATTGAAACCTACTGAGAATGAGAATGCTTTCCAACTGCACGAACTGCATACAGCATAGGATACTTCATAAAATGCACTTTTGATGATAGCTTATCTGGCTATAGATCATACAGAAGAAAAAATTAAGAAGAATAGACAGCTGCAGCATGGTTTGTTCGTTTTCTACCTTCATCATTGAAAAAGCTTGCATCATATCCGAAAAATGTGCCAATAGCAGTAAAGGAATTTCGATCAGATGGACTTACAGATGAAAAGATAGATCTCCTTTGACGAAAAGGTGTATTTCCATATGATTTTGTAAATGGATTGGATAAGTTGACGACTACAAAATTGACAGAAAAGAATGATTTTTATAATAAGCTAACAGATTCTCAAATTGCTGAAGAAGACTATAAGCATGCTGTCCAAATTTGGAATAAGTTCAATATTAGTACGTTGGGAGAATATTCAGATCTTTATCTGAAAACCGATGTTTTACTATTGGCCGATGTTTTCGAGAGTTTTCGAGAAACATCTCTTAAAGCCTATGATTTATGTCCTGCTCACTTTTATACGACTCCTGGACTAACTTTTTCAGCAGCTTTAAAAATGACAAAGGTAGAATTGGAGCTTCTTACAGATATTGACATGCTAATGTTTATCGAATCGGGCATTCGAGGTGGAATAAGTCAGTGTTGTAATCGATATGGGTTCTTCATACGATAAGGATCAGAAAACAAAGACTCTCTTATATTTTGATATCAACAATCTTTATGGATGGGCAATGGTACAGCATTTACCAGTTGGAAAATTTGAATGGATTAAGTTTTTTCGATACACCACCAGATTCTGATATAGGCTATTTTGCTGAAGTTGACTTGGAGTATCCTGAAGAAATACATGATGATCATAGGGATTTACCTTTTTGCGCAGAACATCTTGCACCACCTGGTTCAAAGCAGAAGAAACTTCTCACGACTTTGAATGACAAGAAAAGGTATGTCATTCATTATCGAGCACTTAAGCAGGTCTTAGATAATGGACTTTGATTAAAAAAGGTGCATAGGATTTTGAGTTTTGAGCAGAGGGCGTGGCTCAAACCATAAGTTGAATTTAACACAGAAAAGCGAAAGCAGGCAAAGAATGAGTTTGAAAAACTCTTCTACAAATTGATAATTAATGCAGTCTATGGAAAGTGTATTGGACGAGAGCGGAAACGTGTAGATGTGCGATTAGTAAATAAATTTACAGGCAGATACGAAGCAGAAGCACGCATAGCTCTGCCAAATTTTCACAGTTGTGCAATCTTCGATGAAAATTTGGTTGCCATACAGCTGAAGAGGACAAGTATTACAATCAAAAGACCAATATACGTTGGTCTCTCAATTCTAGATTTGTCAAAAACATTAGTATATTATTTTCATTATTCATATATGAAAAAGCGAGTTGGAGAAAAATGCAAACTCCTGTATACGGACACTGATAGTTTAATATATGAAGTTGAGGATGTAGATATGTATCAAGTATTGAAAGAAGATGTACATAAATTTGATACTTCTGATTATGATGAAAATAATCAGTTTGGAATTCCACGTGTTAATAAGAAAGTTCCTGGATTGATGAAAGACGAATGCTGTGGCAAGATTATGACAGAATTCATTGGTTTAAGAACCAAAATGTACAGTATTTTGATTAATGGAGCCGCGACAGTGAAAAAAGCTAAAGGTATAAAATCAAGTGTTGTAAAGAAATCAATCACGTTTGAAGATTATCGAAAATGCCTTCAGGATCTTGTTATTATAAAACGTGAGCAGTGTAATATTCGTTCAAAATTACACATTGTGCATACTGAAAAACGGGAAAAAATTGCTCTAAGTCCACACGATGATAAAAGATTTTTATTGCCTCCTAGTAATGACACTTTGAGAATGCTTCGCGGGTAGGGTTGACACTTTATGCTGATGGAGGGGAACCAATCAAGATTGAATATGATGTTTTAGAGGAGTTTATGCACGAGTGGGATCCATCATTGGATAGGTTAGGAACTGAACAAGGAGAGAGAAATGATATATTACTAGAGGCTATGGAAGGGGCAGAAATTGTGGTGGGAAACGGGCTATATGAACGGACGAAACACGATGAAGAGCACAATCGAGAAATCGAAGCGAACAACCAATCTTGTGCAAAGAGACCAAGACTCACCTAACTCTAAAATAAGTAAGTTCTATTTCTTAGTTCTCTCTCTCTAAATTCTCACGTATAAGACATTTTTCACTAACTTTCATTCTTATTTTCACTTTTCAGAATGGATTTATCTGCACTCAACAAGATTGCTGAGCGCGAGTTCTTGCCTAAGAAGAAAGTCGCGGACTTGGAAAAAGATCATGAGTACATGGTGACTGCACTCAAGGAAGTAAAGACGAGATTCGGCACAAAGATCGTGGCTGAGATCGATGATAGCTTTCAAATATTTCTGCCCGGGAAGATCTCATCAGCAATCTTGAAAGATCAAGAATTTCTCAATAATCTCTCTAACACAGCAAATAAACTTAGTTTATTTATAACATATCAGGGTGGAACTTCTTTTAAGTTCACCACATGCTAAAATAATGAAATACAAAGACTGATACTTGTTAAATACTATTTATTTATTTCTTAAAACTTGTGTACAATTAACATGAATAAATACATTATTAAATATAATAACAATTGCTTTCTTATTTATTTAAACCTTGAATAATTTATACAATCTCATTTTTATTTATCCAACTATTATGCTTGTCACTAAAACCTAACCATTTAACATATACGCGTTTACCACTTTTCTTTAAAACTTTTTCTACTAAATAAATTTCCGGATACATAGTTTTATGAATTTCCGTTTCATAAAATCCACCAGAGACGGGTTTATCATAATAATCTTTGAGGTGGTAAGTTACTGGATTTGTTTTTACAACTCGCGTTATTGTGAAAATTTCCGTTGACCAGTTTGGCGTATAACCTTTTTCAAAAACATTTTTTATCCTACTTATTCGTACTTTATCTCCTACTTTAAATTTCGGTTTTTTCACTGGCGACTTTTCATTTGGAAAATGTCTCTTGACTTCTCGCTCATTTGCCAGTGTAACATTTTCAGGCTCGATTCCTGTTGTCCGATGTTTTCTCGAATTGTATGCTTTGAGCAAGTTAGGTAGAATATCCAACCATTTATAGCTTCCTTGTTTGCTGAATTCTGTCCACATTGCATTTTTTAACGTTCTATTGAATCGTTCGCATATACTTGGATGAAGATTACTATGCGAAGAGTATAAGTGTATATTGTGCTTTTTCATAAGTTTTTGAAAAATTGAATTGTAAAATTCTTTTCCTTGGTCAGTTTGTAGATTCTTCGGTACTCGTCCTTCTTTCAGTATTGACTTCATAGCTGTAGCTGTAGTGACATCATTACCACTCTTTGACTTGACTGGCACGGCCCATGCATACTTTGAAAATATATCTATGACAGTGAGTAAGTAATGAAAACCTTTATTCTCTTTAGAATATGGTATCATCTCTACAAGATCCGCTTGCCAAGTCTCATCTATTCCACGTATGTCATATTTTCTTCTCTTGTATCGCCGACGTGCTGGCTTGTGCAGCTCTTCAGCTACTCTTTGACGTTCCATCATTGTTTACAGTAGATGAAAATCCATCTGGAAATTCGTCTATACGAACTTTTAATTGTTTATTCACTTCTTCAATGATATAATCAATGCCAGAGTAATTGCGAAGAGTTGTACTATAAAGATAGCGCAATTTTGTATTCATTCCAATTGCTGTTTTTAAACTTGTTGCTTATATTCTTCTATAACTTCACCAATTCCAGCAATTTTAGCAGCTATATAATTTATTTCAGTTTGTATAATAACTTTCAGTGAGTGCAAAGTGATTGCATCGTTTGGATGATTGGGCTGTCCTAGGTTGCAAAGTCGCTTATTTTCTAAATCAAAATCACCGTCCGGTGTAAAATTGAAACCAATGCCTGGAGGACCGCGACTCACTTGCGAGCCCTCAAGTTTTCTTCCAAACACATCGAGACTCATGGTAGTACTGATGCAAAGAAGAAAGTTGCATGTCAATATATATGCCCAGCTTCGCGTAATTCCTCAATAATCGACTGGATTTCATTGACGTGATTATTATTTTCAGCTGATTGTTCGGCAATCAATAATCGAAGTCTCTCAGTAAGCTCGTTTGGATCATCACAATAGACGAGATCAATGGAAGAATTTTTCTTAGCTATTTTATATTTAGGTATAAGTCCTGCTCCGCTGCTGTTTACATTCTTTTTACGTGGAGTGCTGCGGAACATTGGTGCTAAAACATTCTTAAATTTATTACTTCTCGACATTCGTATAGATTCATCTTTGCTGAATTTTTTCCGATGAGCATTTGTTGCTTCCAAAATCTTGCGATAATTTGCACGATCTGCTGAACTTAAAAGAAAATCATCCGTATATTTTTTAAATAGCAATTCCATTAGTCCATTCGTTTTAGGATAACTTTCATTTCTGACTTTGACATATTTATCATCAAATTCAATTTCTGAATCACCAATCATATATACTTCATAAACCTTTCGCACTCCGTATATATTATCAATGGTTCTACGGCTTTTATCTAGCATTGATAAAAAGTCTTCAGCTGATTCATTTTTTCCACTCGCGGATTTAAATGTAGAATTGGTTATTGTGTTAAAAACATCATCATTATTATCATTATCATCATACTCATAAACGGTATAATCCATTAAACTCGATCGATCGATTCTCATTCGTTTTTTACTGTTGTTCTGATCCAAAATGTGATTGGATGGTTGCTGTAGTGGACTTTCACTTTTCATCCCAACAAGTTTCTCAAGTGGTGTGATGATTGGCTTTAGAGTATCACTGATGACTTTTTCAAAATCATCTTTCTCCTGTTTTAATAAAGTGTATTTTTTCTTAATAGCCTCACGAGCTCGCAAGAGCTCACTAAGAACATTCTTCTCTTTAGTGAAGTCTGACATGCTTACGTGGCGATGTCTACAACTGAACTGTAAGTTTGAGACTCATAATTCCTTTTTTATTGCAAAACAGTCAAATCCTTTTCTGTATCTACCCTCATTCATCGGTCGATCTTTGTCAATAACGATGAATCCATATCTATCATTCTTCCAACATTCAGAACAAAGATTCCGAAATTCGTTGAATGTTAAATCGGTATTCACATGATCTTCATAGATATGTTTAAGATTTACATCATCTTGTCGATAAATTACTAACAAATTGACATTATCTCTAATGAGATGTTTTCCTATATGAGCATAAGATTGACATAGATAGAAGCTATCTACACTCTTATGTCTTCCCATACAGAAGAATGCTCTGACATTATCCTGCTTCTCACATGCCATATCATCAAAAATCATTATTGAATTTGGAAGGGCTTCATCTGGAGATACTACAGATTCATGCTCACTGAACGGAAGATATGATACTCCATCAATCGGATCCAGAACACTTTTTATGAATCATCTTAGTTTTCTTGGAGTGCATTAGCTTATTTCAATCGGTTTTCTTTTTAAATAAAATATTTGTTAAATTTTTAATTCCCACATAGTCTTGCAAAAACGTCTGGTGAAAAGAATCGGAAAAAAGTCTGAGCCCAGACTAATTTTTTTACATGGGGTAGGATACATAAGTGGATATGACATAGGATCTACATGTACGGTATACAATTAGGATTCCCAATATAAAAAATAAAAATAACAAAAACAATATTTTTATGCTATAATTTTTTGTCATAAATTCAGCGATAAAAACGATTTTAATCCTCACTTAAACTTGGGTAAATTAAGAAGTTCACGATTATTTTTTTTAAATAAAAATTAACGCCAATTAAGGACAGATTCATACAAAGATGTCATGGATAACTTAAAAATAAAAGTAACGATTAGCATGACAACGTATAATTGGAAAAATGGTTATATTACCTTCAATATTTTTTTTTTTATTTATCAAATGAAGGTAATAGCTTACATAGTATACATTACCAGTAGGCATACTAGCAAGCCCTGTAGAGGTAAACTAAGTTACCTGTGTACAAGCTTGGTATGTAACAAAAAACTTAGTACTTAAAACTAAAGATAATTTTCTTATCAGATCCTTACAACAAACACTATTTAGTTTTTTTTAAACTTTAACTTTTTGCTTATATCTAATTCCTTGAGCTCATTTGGTAGTGAATTATAAGTTATAATAACATTATTATAACTGTTTTTATCACTTACTCGTTTTTTGTTCTTTGGTACAATTAAGCTTTTTTTTCTAGTAACACATGTAGACATTTGGAATTGAGTTTTGAGATCATTAAAATGGATTTTAAGGGATTCAAAATTAAAAAGTTGCTCTAGGTTTAATGGTCTATCTAGTATACTAAAAGTATTTTTATTGATCATTTTAAGAATTTTTCTCTGTAAACTTTGCAATAAATCACGGCTATTTCTATAGGCACCAACCCAGGCAACTATTCCATAGCTAATTATGCTATGTAAGAATGAATAGTATATCATTCTTAAAGTTTCTGTTCACATAGTATGTGATAATTTGTGAAAAATATAGACTAGATACTTTGTTTTTTTAATTATATATTGGATGTGTTTATCCTATTTTAGATTGAAATCTATGACAATTCCCAAGTATTTGTAATTTTCAACTCTAGCTATCTTTTTATTCTGAATTTTTTCATCAATATGCGTCGATACACTGTCGCAGTAGCTTCCAAATGTCATACAAATTGGTTTACCCACGTTTAGGATAACTTATTTGCTAACCATTTGAATATCACAGTAATAAAATCATTCATATTTGTTTGCACCTCTATCCAAGTAGTGCCTGTTACTATTATTGCAATGGACTAATGGAATCTCTTAAAACATCATTAATATAAAATAAATAGTAGTGGACCCAGTGTCGTACCCAGTAGAACACCCATGCTTATTAGTAAGATATCACCTTCTACACCGTTAATTTTAACAGTTTTGTATCTCTTATTTAAATAGCTTCGAAGTAGATCCAACGACTGTCCTCTAATAACAATACAATACAGTTTATCTAATAACAACTTATGGTTCACTGTATCAAAAGCTTTAGCCAAGTCGAGAAAAGTGACTATTGTTGGTATCGATTTATCTATGCTATGGTGCAATATTTGCGTGATATAGTTTAAGGCATTTTTGTAACCAATATTTTTCATAAAACCAAATTGTTGTTTGGAGATTACGTCATTATTTTGGATAAAATCATATAGCCTGTTATAAATAATTCTTTCAAAAATTTTGACAACATTAGATATGAGTGAGATGGGCCTATAACTTAGTAATTTCCTATTACTAAGTGATTTTTTATGTTCCTCTTTTTTATCAAATATTTACTCAAATCTAATATAAACTCAGTCTTAGGTATGCCATAAGATCTGTACATGGATGAGACTTCGATATTGCTATAAATACTTAAGTTAATTTTTGTATTTACAATTCTAATCCTACCCTGTTAGACTATTTCTGTGCTCAGAACTAAGTATCTATTTACGAATACTATAACACCGTTATTCCTATTAATCACACTATCGTTGTAGTAAGAGTCGTATTCATAGTTGCTTCCGAACAGTTAAAAAAATGTATGATTGCTCAAATGTTTCAGAGAGAACACCAACAGACGGCTTAATGATCAAACTTTCGAAAAATATTTTTACCTTACCAAAATTTGCATTCATGCTTCTTACATTTAAGTGCATAATTATATCATTTTTGTTACTAATCGCCTTCTTTATATCGCCATACCACTGTATGTTTTTTCTTTCTGCATTGAATCCTTTTGAATTATATCTAAATCGTCTCTTAAAATGATTGCCTTTGTTGTGAAGCATTTAATACGTGATTCTGATTGGTTGCTGATTGGTTGCCTAGGCAACGTGATCAGAACAGCGCTTTAAATTCATAACCCTCAAAACAGTCATAACTCGTAACCCTGGTAGAAATGTTTGAGGTGTTTAAAATGAAATGTGGAAACCTTGATAACAGATAAAATATATGTAATATAACTAGCAAGAAATTTTAGTAAAAATTAATCCTTACCAAGAGTGTGTGAATTTAAAGAAAAGTTCAGTATCCGAGTCAGTAAGTTTAAGTCTATCATTATACAATGCTTTTTGAATTGTAAAAAAGCTACTAGATGATTCTGATTTAACTGTTTTCGTTCATATTTTGACATCCAGGCTCATGCAAATATTTTAATTGAACAGGTCAAATTTTACTTATAGCCATTTGTGTAGAAACTACTATATCTAGCACATTGTATTTCTGGTTTCTTTCTTCTGGTATATTTTTACATGGAACAAGTGATTAATGTTTTGGCTTTTTTATCGAGGTATTAGGTAATTAGAATTTTGATTTTTAATAGTTGTGAAACATTTTGAGACCGATACCTGTTTTTCCATTTTTGCATTTATTCTCATTCAAAAACTAACAGGTCTAGAGAGCTCATTTTTTGCATATAGATTTATTTTGTGATTATGGAAAGATATTTAAAGTTGAATCGACCTTAACTGAAAAACTTCTTATTTCGACTCCGACACTGATATGAATTCAAACTCATGCTATACGACTAAATAATTATCATGGGTGTTGTAGTCGAAAACAAAAGTTTTTCAGTTAACCTTGGTTCAACATTAAATATCGTTCACAATCACAAAAGCAATTTATATGCAAAATATAAGCTTTCTAGACCTGTAAGTTTTCGAATAAAAAAAAACAGGTGTCGGTCTCAAAATCTCTCACAACTGTTAAAAGTCAAAATTCTAATTAATGCCTTGACAAAAAAGCTAAAATACTTATCACTTCCTTCATGTAAAAATACACTGGAAACCATAAATACAATGTGCTAGAGATGGTAGTTTCTGTATAACTGTCTATATATATATATATATATATATATATATATATATATATATATAATTTTCACATAAATTAATAGGGAGGGATTTTAACGACGTGCAACGAAATCCCTATAAGAGGAAGAAAATGTTTAAAGAGAAATCAGTTTTTACAATTTAGCTATTTACTTGAGAATCGCTCGACGAAATCGTTTAAAATTTTAGAGGCAGATAGCTTTTTTTGTGGTTAATTACCAAATACAATTTTGACTGCATTTTACTGCATTGTTTTAGAGATATGAGGAATCAAAAAATTTACAAAAAAAATTGAAACCTTGATATCTTAAGAACCATATGGATTCGAAAGCTGCGCAATGAACTTAGCCAAGACACATAAAATATCTACTTTTTCCCAAAATCTCAAGTGCAATAAAGCTCTTTTACTTCCGTAATCAAAGCACAAAAAAACTCCTTTTTTCCAGTTTTCGATTTTTTACAGAAAAAATAAGTAGTCATATCACTTGAAATTTTAATGAAATATAGTTTGATACGTGACCCATAGACATGATTTTTTTTCGTGAGGTTATGATGTTTACTTACAGATATATGAATTTAAAAAAAAAATTACCTTTTTCATTTTATCTGTCGAACAAAGCGGTCGATCCCGAGGACCAAACGGGAAAGAGTAGGTAATTTTATTCTCTTTCAAATGCATATTAGCTGAATTGTTTGTAATAGATGAATTGGAACATAAGATGATTGAAAAAACGCAAAATAGTGTTTTTCAAAAATCAAAAATTGGCCATAAAATAAAAAATAGTTAGAAAAATAAAAAATAAATGTTTTTGCCGAATTTAGAATCCAAAAATATACATGCATGTCAAGTTTCATTGATATTCACCTAGTAATTCCAGAAATATTACGGTATACATACACATACACATCAACACACATCCACACACACACACACACACACACACACACACATACAGATATTTTCTAAAAACACATGATTTGAACTTCTGACGCACCAAAAAGTATTTTCTAGAAGTTTTGACGAAACTCAAAATTTTACTATTACAAAGCTTCCTCTAGGAGGAATCAATTTTTTCCCTATATCTATCGTGATTATAAATGTTCTTATATTTGATGGTCTCATTGTTTATTCCAATTGAGGAATGTTTCTTAATGCAAAAATAGCTAATAAAAATGTTATCGTAAATTTATAATTCTTGATATATTGAATATTGATAATTTTTAATATATATATATATATATATATATATTGGGCATCGCTATATAGCCTGTTTGTTCGTGTGGTTAATAATACTTAATACTAATTGTTAGTGTGGATAATAGTTGCATTTTCTCTTTCAAACACAATTCGCGATATGCTCCCGACGGCACAATGCATCCCTTTTACTCTTTCCATTGGGGCGATTTTGGGTTCTTTGAAGGTACATATGTATTGATACGATATTATGCCATCCTTCTCTGAAATCATATGTATACACTTAGTATCTTGGTTTTACTAATTTTTGACATATTGACCCTTAACAGTTGCCAATATTCTAAATGTAATATGACAAGAAGAAGGGCATATAATTTGTTCTTTTGCTTATTTTTAATTAATATTTGTTTTCTTATTTTCTTATCTGGTTTTGATGATTGTTGTTGGATCGTTGGCTGTTGTTGTATTGGTGAGTTGTTCCGGGAGTGGCTTTTTTGTTACTTCCTGGCGAATTTGGTTTTGGTTCTTCTTACTCGCGAGTTCTTTGTTTTTCCATCTCTTTATCCTTTTTTTCTGTCTTTCAACGTCTTTCAATATGATGATCTTGTGCTCGAGATCTGATTCTCCTCCTATTGATAATATTACCGTCTACTTCTAATCATACATTTATATACTCATCCAAACATGATGGGCAATTCATCACTGGCTGAATTTGAAGTAATGGTTCTGCACAGACATAACAATTGATGAATTCGATGTCATCGCCGTGATCGTGCCAATCTGTACATGAGATTATGACTTCAGGATATGGAATATTATTGGGGTTATAACAATTTTCGCAAATGGATGTCCATCGGAATTGGGCCATATTAGTATTTATTATATATATAATGCTTTTGGATTCTAGTTGTCTCATACAAAAATTTATGTCTAAGTCAAAGTAAAACTTAAAATTTACTCTGGGAATTTCTTCGTTTATCTTTTCTTGTTCTGGTTCTGAGGGTAACTTCATTTTCTGAAATTAATTATTTCATTTACTAAATTTCTTTATTAATTTCAAAGTTATTCTTTCTTTCTTCTCTTGCTGCAGGTCTAAGTGAGTATTTTTGTTTTATAATTTCTCTTTTTTGTTCTTGAAACTCTTTATTCCATGAGGGTCCTCCTCTGATGTTTCTTCTATGTACTTTTCAAACGTTTTTATTTCTTCTCTTATTAATTGTTTGACTGATTTTCTTATTTGATTAATTTTATGGTTTCCTTGATCCTCATTTGTGATTTGGGAATATAGTAGTTGGTAGATGTATTCATCAATGTCAAAATTCAGTTGTTGAAAGTCATCGACATTTCGATACATAATAAGTCGTTTTGTATTACAGCTAATAATGCTTCCAAGTCATCCTCCCAAGAAAGCCTGTTTTCTACTGATGATCTTCTTTTGCTCATTCTAAAAATTCAAAAGAAGGTAAATATTTCTTTTTGGTTGTTGTTTTTATGGAAAAAGAATTTTCTCTCTCTCTCTCTCTCTCTCTCTCTCTCTCTTATCAATCTCTATTGTTTTATGCTAGATTTCTTCAACGGTTTTATTGGTTTTATATTATATCTTTTTGTTTTGCTTTAATGCTTTCTTTTGATATGGTACTTTTCTTAATATTCTTTCCCGACTGTTTGTTTTTTTCCTTCTTTTTATTCGAACTAATATTGCTTCCACTAATTTCCACTTTCATTGTCTGATTTTTCAAAATGTTCTAATAATGAGTCAATATATTTTTCTTGATTTATTATGATGGGTACATCGGTAGTTATATCATTCGTCCTTTTTTCGAGATCTATTAATGAGGCTATGTTGATTTCTTCTGTGATTGTTATGCTTATGGATTCATGTTTTCCTTTCATCCTGGTGAGCCTTACGACTGGTAATAATTCAATAATATCAATTATTTTCTTTTTGGTAACTTTCGTTAACCTTTGATGTAGCAATTGTAACAATAGTTGATTCTCTTGTCGGATATTTGTTGATATATTTCGCTTCTCGTTCCTTGCATTTCGGACATCTGGAACAATTCAAGTAAGGTTTTCTATATTTTTCTTATGTTCTTCATGCTCCGTTGGAAAAGGAAGGATCTATGTCTAAATTAACTGGCGGTTCAACTTGTTTTTTCCCACTTTTGTTGTCAATTGGGTATTGGATTAATTTTATGTTGATTTTCTTCATTGCTTTTAACCCGTTTATCATTTCTTCATACATTTTTAATAATTCTAACGCATCAAGAGCGCGTTCAGCCGTCCTAATTATATTAGTTTTGCAATCTCTACATTTATTATTTGGTGAGAGTAATTTAATGAGAAAACGAATTATGTGTTGTTCTTTTTTATGAGTTTTTAAATGTTTTTTGTGATGGCATTCTTGGCATAATTTAGTCCCAACTTTGTCTTGATAATAATCTAATACAAATATTGAATAATGGTCTTCTGTAGAATGCATCTGTAACAGTTAAATGGATATAGTTTTCTCCTCTCATCATTTTTTTTTATTTGTGATTTGAATGCTGCCTTTCTCTTTCTCTCTTTCTTTGTTTTATTTCTCCCTCTCATTTATTTAATGAGGTTTTGCTGTATTTCTAATTCATATTATTCATTTCCTTCTTGTATACGGGGTAATTTTAATTTTGCTATTTTATATTCGATGGCACGGGCGTATTTCGCGGCGTCTACTAAATTTTTATATTCACAAGGTGCGCGTAAGTATTTCCGAATTTTAGTTTTCATTCTCAATATATATCCAATGACGGCGGATTCTTCCGTACTTAGATGAGTTTCGAATAATTCTTTAAAATTTTCTCGTGCTTTTATTAGTTCTGTACGATGTTCATGGCGTAGATTTCTTACTCGATAGAAGGAGGCTCGAGTGCTTTCTCTCTTAACTTGTTTACTGCACAAAACATCTATTCGCTTTCTTATAACTTCATCGTATGACATGATTTCCCTTAAATGGTTCTACGAGCTGCTTGTTTGTCTTCGAAATTTATTGATCTTCCTTCAACGTCGTCATAAATTGGACTTGTATCCTTCTTTGTATTTTTCTTATCGGAATGATGTTCATAAGGCTTCGGCTTTTCGGGTTTCCTTTCTCCAAGGTGTAGTAGTAATTGTGTTACTGACTTCCACGATCCTAGAAGATGAATAGATCAGCCATATACACTATATATCGCATATCCGTGTAGTATAGTATCAATTAGCATTTTGATCAATCTAGCTATTAATATGATTCCTAGTACTCCGGCGCTAGCAGTCCCGAAAGTAAGAAACTTTCCCCGAAAATGATTCCATGTATTATTCGCTAGTGATTCTAATACTTCAGGGTCTAGAAATTGATTTATGGATATTCCTTTTCCTTGAATGTTCTTCCCTGTCATGACCATGGCTACATTGTTTAATACTGAAGACTTTTCCAACGCAAGCATGATGTGATCGCGCAAATCTTGTAAATCGGCTTCGGTATAAATTCCACTTACAGCAATAGCTTTTAGTGTCGCATATTCCCATGTACCTTTTGTTCGTGGATGTAAACTTTCTGAGGCTATTATACTCGAGGGAGCTGTTAAGAATCATTGCAGCCAATGGTTTCCCATATTAAACATAGGTGGCATAGCCATACTACAGCTTATTTGTGTCCCTGCTCGAGTGAGTATCCTCATTCTAGGAGAAAGGGAAAACTCTTCTTCTCCCCGGGAAATAGATATTTGATTATAACACACTTAGCTCCGTGAACTGTACGATTGACTTTCGCGAATCGATATAAAAAAA
>QLSS01000140.1:172063-215603 GCA_024372645.1 Trichomalopsis sarcophagae | reverse complement strand
ACGGGTTTCAGGAGCGTATTCTACGGAACATTATAACTTAACTTATAAGCCGAATTATGTAAAAACAAGGTTATTTGCATAATCCGCAATTAATTTGCAAACGATTGATGTTAGTTTCATCCCCAAGTTATGTAGCACCTGACGAATAATTCGTGAATATAGGGATTCTCGGGACTCGAAAGGTTTTTTATTTTTTATAAATAAACTAAGGCTCCCACAATTTTCGGACTTGCATTTGCAAACTTTGCAAACGATTCCGCAATTTTAGAAATTTTTTTTATATCGATTCGCGAAAGTCAATCGTACAGTTCACGGAGCTAACATACTTCGGTGTCTCTCCGCTGTACTTCTAATTGTAGACATTTGACTAAATGAATGACTTCTCCGGCCACCACTGCCATGTATCCTGGTTCTTTCATTAATCGAAATACGAACTCGTCCGGTGCTTGGACGGCTATTGACAAAACGTTAGTTAATACTTGTCTTTCTAATTCACATTTATGTTTTAATAGATCATAATACATTTGATTGATTTGGTTTTTGAAATGTCGTTCGACGAATACAAATTTAGAATTCACATAGTTGAATATGTCTAGATTCTCGATTGGCGAATCTTTCTTTGATAAAAATACTTTCTAGTTTAATTCTTCTAATACGAATAGTTTAGGGTGTTCGGTACGAATTAAATTATGGCCGCATACTTTTGTTTCCACGATGCTTGTCAAAGCAAATGTTATCTCTTGGGTTTCTAACATGTATATGATGTGGTCTGCTTTGTATTTTTTTTTTGTCTTATTAGTATACCCCTCATATAAAATGGTATACTTTCGTTCTCCACAGTTGTCTTCCGGAATTGGCTCCCAAAAAGCATATCATTCTAAGACGTCTCAACACCGAGTGCCCGTTAATTGACAACTTCTGCCCGATAATAATTGTATTTTGTCGAAATTTAAGTTGATTGTTGCGTAGTAATCAGATAGATATATCTCTATGAACCCTTGCACTAACACGTCATTCTAATGTCCGTAAGGATCGGAATATGAAGTTCCTTTGCATTTCCCATCCAAGTTGACACTTCCCGCAAACCTGACAGGCATTGAAAAAGTGCTATTCTTTGGTAGATTTTGCACTGCTGTTCCTGCGATATAAGCGTATCCACTTTTAAACATCCTCATGCACTCGTCTCTTTGTATTTCTTGAAAATAGCTAATCTCTCCATCAATCACTCTTGAAGCATGTGAGTGCATCCCACAGTGAGTAATGTGTCATGTAATCTTCATTGAACATTGGATCACGTGTGTTTTACTGAATTTGTTTATTTGAAGTAATTGTATATATTGTTTAGTGACGTTTAATTCAGGAGTTTCTATATCGCAATCTCCTACTTCCAATAGCGATATAGTTGTTAAATTCGTTAATTGTTCTCCACAATCGAATCCTGTTAAACAATGCCCTGTGTTTAATCTGAATATCCAAGTCATCAGATTGATAAGAATTATTGCCTTGTTATTAAATACCATCTGAAACACAAAATAGAATTTTTCTCGCTCTCCCCTCGTTTTGATTGAGTAGTATGTGTGTGTCTGAATTGTTTGTTTGTGGTGTTTAAATATTTTTTCATTCGTGTATTTATTTCCTTATGCTATTACGGGAGGGAGATTGGATTCTAATATCAATGGAGGTCGACGACTTATGTAGAATCGATCAAATGTTTCTTCGATAGGGACTTCAACTTCTCCTGCAAGAGTTCCCACGTTTGACGGAAATTCTATCATACTTCTTCTGACTCCCGCTTTGATACTTTCAAAACACAGAACTGCTATAGCTATACCGGATAATAGACCGATTACTATTATTATTGTTAAAATGATGATGAATGCTTTATTCTTGAATTCTTCTTTAAATTCTTTTGACAAATCGAGATTAGCGACTCTTGACTTTAGTTCCTAGAAGGAGTGAGCGATCGTCCAATCAGTTTCCATAGTTTTATTAGTTTTGATTGTTATTAATTCAGCTATTATTTCAGCAATTGATATGTATCCCCCAATTTCTAAATTCACTGGAGGGAATATTATTGTTTGCATGTGACTCTGGGTGTGAATGTCAGAAGATAATTTATAGTTTCCCGCGTTAACCTTGCATCCTTGTCTTATTCTTAAAATTCCAGTCGCGTTGATTTTTAATTGTTCTTGACGTTCTTTGCAATAGATCTGTAATTCCATTGGTTCATAGAGAGAATATATCCACCCTTGATTTTTCTTAGTGTTAATCCAATAAGGTAAATTCATATCTACATACCGGATATCGCACTTACTATAATCGATATCATATGTATGATATAACAGAGTGAATTCGCAGCTTCTATTTTTATTTCCGATTGAATAGGTTGATCAGGATGACATATGTTTTTTTCCAAATGAATTGATACACTTCTCGTATTGGTCTCCTGTTAAAGCGTAGGTATCTTTTTGCGAAACCCCCAATAATGATGATCGAGGTTTTACATATAATGTGGCATGTTTCCATCAAGAAGTCTCTTTGGAACAGGTAATGATTTTACTTTATATAATACATAAGAATCGTCTGATATCAAAGGAAACGTCATGCTGATTAGTAACCTATCGTTGATTCTTCCATACTTTATTTTTGATATTGCTTCTAATAAATCAATATCTTCTAAATTCTCGGAAAGAGGAATTATATACGGATGATTAAGTTGCTCCGTGTGCTCGATGACATTAATCAGGTCATCATAACTCAGAAGTCCCGGATATATTTGATTATTAATGAGTCCTCGTATAGTTTCGAATGCACCATTGAATAATTCGATATACAGGTTAAAATAAATATTCATTATTCCTATCGATCTATCGATCGTGGACGTGCTATTATTTATGCCCCTGAGTTTTTTGAATAACTTGATTTCTTGATCTAGTACTATTTCTAGTAAATCTTGGTCGTTCATTTTCTCTTTTCCTCTCTGCGAATCCGTCGATACTACTGCAAATAATATGTATGTTACTGCCAGGAAGAGATAAAAAGTTACTTCCGTTAGCTTTCTTGTCTAAAATATTTTTATTGTAATCCAATTCCATTTCTGTGATCATATTTCCGGGTAAGGCATCTAGAAAATTGTTGAGATTGTATTGTATTTGTTGTACCTTTCCTAATCGCCTAGTTAGCCGTTCGATTCCTTCTTCTTGTTCGATACATGTTTTGCGTGGTTTGCAAGCACTCTCGATACTTTTAAGTAGGCTTCACAATTTAGTTGTGTCGAATAGGTCTTCGTGTAAGTCAATATAAATTATATATGTCCATTCATCTCTAATGAAGTTTAATTCTGTCAATTCTTCGAAATACAATCCTGCATTATACTCTATTTCCTCTAATGTGACCGAAAGTAGGGCTTCTTGACCTGAGATGATACCACTCCAGATTAGTATAAGGAAATAGTGTCCTGTATCCATTGTCCGTACTGAAAAGGGTAAATCCCTTTTATAATGTGCTCGCTAATAGTGTGTGTCTGTATGTTTCTCCCCCTTTTTTTCTTATTTATCTTAATTATACTATTGCTACAATGTTTAAAATTAGTAAGCATTAGTTAAGCTGTATGCATTTGTGTGAAATTCTTGTAATGATGTCTCATTTGCAACTGTTAAAATGATGGGAATGCGAGTTAATTTCACAAACTTGATTGTTAACATAACTGTTTCACTTTGAATTTTATATTTTGTTTAGTTAAAAATATACTGTTCGATTATACATTCTCCTCTTAAGAATTGTATAACATCCTCGTTCTTTACAACGAGGGAACTTCCTACTTGTCCCTCTAATGTAGCTTTTCGAAATTGAATCTCAGCCATTGTAATTTGAAAATTGGCGTGTAATTCTTTTCTGTAGGTATTTTTCTGCGAAACTCGTCCAGTTGACCTTTTACAGCTTGTTCGTAAATGGTTTTGCGTCTTGGTCCGATAAGAAGGCTGTATACATTTCTCCCAGTTTTCTCTCGAATTTTTTGTAATCGTAATTGTTCTAGAATCATGCGACAATTGTGATATACTTCTCGCAGAATTTGACGATTATTTATAAAGATATGATCTTTAACGTTTATCTCTTTTCTCAAATGTTCTAACAAGGCTATTCTTCGTACTAAGATTTTCACTCCGACAGAGTAATTTTGCGGAGTTAACAATGATTCTACCGGAGAATTGTATAATGGCATCCCTATTCCCCACTTTAGGACTAACATTTCTTCATGATTATTATCTGCCGTTAATTTGACTATTAAATTATTATTGTGTTTAATTTCTGGAAAGGTTGCCCCATGCTGTAAGAGAGCTACGATTGCGAAAATATTTTTGACACGTAAAGCTAAGTGTAGATTACTCTCGCTATCAATAGTCGTCGAGGAGTCGATAATCGCTCCTTGTTGGATTAAATGTTTCACTAAATGATTGTGTTCGGCTGCGATAGCGATCTGCAATGGCGAGCGACCGTCTTGCGTAGGGATTTCGATTTTGTAACCTAGTTCCAAAAGTTGTTGGATGACAGTTACTTTATAACCTTGTCTAACGGCTTCGTGGAGAGGATTTGTATATCTCCTATTCTTTCGGCGGTTTGAAATGCTTTTAACGGATTGTAGAGTCTATAGTTGTTTGCCCATAATATATAGGTACAAATTGAGCAGCCTTATTTTCCATAACGACAAGGTAGGGGCATAAATTATATTCTGGTTTTATCCCTGCGTCTAGAAGAATTTGTAATATTCTTTCGTCTCTCGTTATTATGGCTTGATTGAAGAGGTCCGTCCTCTTCTTTGTGATTAATGTACCATCAATACCCCTTTTCAAAATGAACTTCACGGCTCGAACATTTTTTGATTTGACAGCTTGAAATATTAACGTTTCTCCCTCAATATTTTTATCATTCCATCGGGTTTCAAAACTGGCTGTCAAATGTAGAAAAACTGTTAATAATTTTCCCGATAATCGTTGAAATAATTTACTTACTTGTTGATAAGTTAAGTCTATCTCGAATTGCCATAATAAAGCGTTTAGTTCCAATACCTGAGAAGGTGTTTCTCCATTCAACACTCTTACATATTTATCTACAAAGTCTTCGCAATTGTTTCGATCTTGTTTAACTCTATTAACTGGTTTTTCTAAATAAGTGCTTCTTGTGTCTTAATATTCTTGGTCGTACAATACGTTTTGATTAAATACTTTAGTCGATACATAAATAATATGAAACTTGCTCGAGGATAGGTGTGGGGATGAGTTCAAACGTGATTTCGTCTAAGAATTTCTCTTTTTCCTCCTACTCAGTCCTCCTTTCTTTAATTGAATTTAAGGCTAGTTCGATAGTTGAGCAATACGTAGGAAATAAGGACGATATATCCCTCTTTTCCTGCCTTCTAAAAATGGCGGATCGACTAATTAATAAAAATTTTCCAATAGGATTTTCCATTAAGTCTCTGTAGGTGATTTTCATGAATTTTGTTTGACTTAGATTTTGCCATTCTGCTTTTGATTCTAAAAATATTTGATATAACTCTGGGTGATAAACTTTCAAAGCTCGAAGGTCGTCCGGATTCACAAATCTTTTTTGGGAAATTTCTCTCGCTAGACAGTAGACTATAAATTGAGAAGTTGATCCTGGTGGGCGTCGATCAGTTATATAGCGCATGTAACTTCGACGAGGATAGAACTCGGCTCCATATCTTAGTAATAAATTCATTTTATTATAATTATTTGTTTTGTAAGCGATTAAAAGCGCATTTTACCCTTTTCCATCAGTTGCGTTTATATCATTGATTTCTCTTGACAATATTGCCTCTACCGCATTGACGGATCCTGATTCTACAGCCAAATGTACTAGATTCGTGCCTTCCCAGAAACAGTATCTTAATAATCTTGGGTCATATAAATTGTCCAAACAATATTCGATGATTTTATTTTTGTCTCCTAAAATGCACTGATGAATTATCATAGTCATTTCCGTTGGCAGCATTGTCGGTACTAAACTCTTGATCAGTCTAAGAGTTTCTTGTTGGTCGCCGAAGGGGATAGACATCCTTATCATTCTTAATTTCTTCTGATATGTGGACATCGTATACTGTGGAAAGGGATGATATCTGTCAGTCACTGTTTTAGTCTTAAAATTTCGATTTATTATCTAAATTTTCGCGATAAAATTTAATTATATTTATTAATTATTAATAACTTATCCGTATTAACATATATATACCCTCAATGCTAGATCTATGACGAATTCAAATGGTAGGCTATGAGTTCTATTATTAAATGAGGGATTCGATTTTCAGTGATGTTTTGAAGCCTCTTCTGGTGTCCTATCCACCTTGCTCGCTTTTGCAATAATTTTACTAATTTTTTCGAGATGTTTATTCCATAAATAGAGAAATTCTGATAAATTTGATAGGCTCCTTCGTGGCGAGATAGCAATCGTTGTTTTGATAATCGAAGTAACCTCGTCGCAGATTTCTCGTATAAATCTGCATAAAATAATCAGCGAGTCCAATAAGTTTGTTGCATTCTTCGCCATTCTTGACAAGCTTCTATATAATCCTTGTAATACTCTGGATAAATATTCTCGAGAATGATGATATCTTCTTGATTTACTGTCCACCCTTCTTCTGTATCTCTTGCTAATAAGGAAAGGATAATTGATATAGATAATTTCGATAATTGATATAGAGAATTATTACGATATGTATATCCCGATAATTTTATCGGGATATACATATCGTAATAATTCTCCCGGAGGATATAATATTGCTCCAGCGTCAATTAAAGTTTTTACTTTTATATAATTATTATTCCAATTCGCTATTCTTAATGCAGTGTTTCCAGTGTAATCTCTTCTATTAACGTCAATTTTACTTTTCTCTAACAATAATTTTACACTCCCATTAGTTCCTAATTCGGCGGCTATGTGTAATAATTCCTCTCAGTAGATAGGCTATAGGCATACTGGCTCATGCGGATTCTGGCTCACCCCCTCCTCTCTCAGTGTGAGCCAGAATTCGAGCTGTGTATTTTAAATGGAGGGATTGTCGATCCCGAATATAGATCCCTCAATAGATGTGAGGAGGTGCGTTTTTCAAAAATTAGGAGAGAAAACTTTTACACCAATCACAGGACTTTAGACAAAATGCCGTGGAAAGGGAAGCTGCTGTTTTCGCAATACATAGCCCACCTTAGGCTACGGTTAGTCAGTTCAATTTTCGGTTTTCAAAATTTAACGTGCAGTAGAATGGCATCCAAGAGGACTCCAGGCGCAGCAGCAGCAGCATCAGAACGATGCAAGATAGGCTTCGTTGGATAATTGACAACGCTCCAACATTGCTTATGATGTTGGAGCATGTCTCCTGGGCTATGGAGGCAATCCATTCATGTGAGTTGGAAATTATTATAATTTTTTTTTTATAATTAAAAATAAAATCATTTATTAAAAATTTTCATTTTTTAATTTACAGTGCCGTCACTGCCACCACTGGCTGCTATGCAGCAACTATACGAAGGTATCTGGCCAGGAAGCTCTTCGCCCAACCCTGCCCGCCGAGAGAGGCCAACCGCTTCACCCAGCACTGCCCGCCGAGAGAGGGCCAACGCTTCACCCAGCGCGCCGCCTTCAGCTGAGCCGAGTACTTCAACAAGTTCATTTCCCAGGCCCAGTCGTCCAGCGATCAAGAGGACAAGCTCCAGGAGATCGAGCTCCTCCTCGAGCTCGAGATCTAGCTCGAGCTCCAGTAGCACATCATCGAGTTGCGAGTCATGCAAGTCGGTGAGGAGCATCAAGGATTACAAAATTCCAAAAAAAGTAATTGAATTGTAAGTTTTTTTTTTAATTCTTTATAATTTTTTTTATATAATTATAATATTTAATATTAATAATTTTGTAATCTTTTAGCTGATGCAAAAATGGAGAAGCCATCAAGTCGCGGGCTTCTTAGTTTGAAGAGACAGAGCAGTAGCAGTAGCATGCAGCCCCCCATCACTCAGAAAAACTCCAACTCTCAACAGCAACAACTGGAGCAGCAACCGCGGCAACAACAATAGCAGGAACCACAGCAGCAGCAATAACAGCAACAACTGCAGCAACAACAGCAGCAACAACAGTAGCAGCAACAACAGCAGCAACAACAAAGAAATGTTCCGCGTATTATCGACATGGAAATTGTAATCGATCCTATCGATGTAACAAAATTTAAAAGAAATCCAAAAAAGTAAAATAATGTAAAAAATTTATTAATATTTTTTTTTTTTTTTTTTTGTACTGATGTATGAAAATAGAAGAAGGTGTAAATAAATAAAAAATAATATTGTATTCATTTTTCTTTCCTAATCCACTCTGTTCACCGTTTCATCGAAAAAAAAAATAATGACATTTTTTTTAATAATATAATAATAAATATTATTCTTTTATAAAAAAATATATATATATATTATTTAATGATAATATAGATTCCTCTTTCTTAAAAAAAATCAGTGATGGGCTTTGATTTGAAACAATTTAATAGATGATTGCTCACCCGGTACAAGAAATTAGAAACGTGAATTCTTGAATTTTATTATATACCCCACGAACACTTTAACTTTAAAATTTTTTTGGAAAGAATTAATTTGTACCATGATAACGAATGCGTAAAGCATACTAAGATTTCCTACTGAAAAAAAGGTATGTAAACGCTACGAATTTTTTTGAGCTAAGAAAGAGTTTAAACATTGTTTTTTTATCTTATTTTTATTTATTTCCAATATAAACATGTACATATATTATTTTTTTTAGAAATATTATCTATTTCATCTCGACCAAATGTTGATTCTAAATAATTTTTGAGCCAAGCTCTTATTGATACAACTTGTTAATAGCTCACATAGGTTTTCTCCTTATGCAGAGAGCATGTTTAAAACAAAAGTAATGGCTTTCACTTATTATTTCTTCAAGAGGTGGACATCCGAAGTCTTCAACATTTAAAATGGATCTGCAAAGTATCAGATAAAATTAAAGATAAGTATCAAAAAAGTATCAAAACGATTCAAAATAATTAACTTACATGTTTGGCAAAATATTTTTCATCCATTGGGCTTTCTGTTCTCCCTTTATGAATATTTTTTCTACTCCTTGCGTGCAGATTTGCAAGATTCGATAAAGACGATGATATGGAATATCGCCAGAGTTCCACGCTATTCTATGATAACTCTTTTCCAACCATTGAGACATGCATTTTTCCTCTTCTGTCAGTTCTTCCCAAGCCATTGGAGGTTTGAAAAGATATGCGGTCGGTAAGGCAGTTTTCCTCAAATTAAGGAAACTTATTTCTTTGAAAATAAAAGTATCTTCTGCAATTCTCTGAAATCCTTGAATGTTGCAGATATAAGCATTTTCTTCTTTACATTGCAGGATAGTATTTTTAAACAACAAATCGTAGTCACGTGTTCTTTCCATCTTTTCAACTTTGTAGACAGTTTAGCAAAATCGAATCAGGACAGGTGTGGTTGTTAACATAAAGCATGTGGACATATTGAGTTTTTTTAATGATGCACTGAAGCTCTTCAAAGATAAGACACAAGCATGTTTAGAAGAATATAATGCGGTGAAAATCAATTCGGATTTTATTTCAGAATTTACAATGCAAAAAAATGGTGAAGTAACGACAGACATTAAATATTTTATGAGTGAGAGTGCTACAGTATACATGTCAACAGATTTAGAGAAATGGTTTACAGACAATATTAAAGAGCCCATTCTTTCGCAATTAGAAGAATTTCAAGAAAAGGATTCAGGCTGGACACTGAAGAGTATTATAAGTTTATGTATAAATATGAAAAAATATTCTCCAATTAAGGGAAGGTCTTATATTCCTCTTCTAAAGATTATTGAAAATAAAAAAGCTTGTGTTAACGTTCATAATAACGACGATCAGTGTGTCAAGTATGCTGTTCTTTCATCATTATATCCAAGTAACAAAAATGCTAGTAGAGTTAATCAGTATCGATTGCATGAAAATGAATTAAATTTTGCTGGTATAGAATTCCCAGTAAAACTTAAAAGTATTCCGAAATTTGAAAAACTGAATAATATAAATGTATACATTCTTAGAAAGTATGGCCACAAATTCGAAGTGACACCTTGTCATATTACGACAGAGAAGAAGGAAAAGATGCAAACCTTCTCATCATTCAAGATTTTTATATAGATGAGCATGAAGAAAATAATCGTGCTGATGAAGGTGACATGCCTAAATATCATTACGTTTGGATAAAAAGTATGTCTCGACTTTTGAGTTCTCAAGTGTCTAAAACTCATTTAAATTCTTACCATTGTGAAAGGTGTTTACAAATATTTTATACCGAGGAAAGATTGAAAATTCATGAAAGCGATTGTAAAAATTTAAATGATTGTCAAATAAATTTGCCTGATTGTAAGAATAATATTCTCAAATTCGAAGATTACAGTAAGAGTGAAAAGGTTCCTTTTGTTATTTATGCGGATTTTGAATGTTTATTGAAGCCTACTCAGAATGAGAATGCTTTCCAACTGCACGAAGCATACAGCATAGGATACTTCATAAAATGCAGTTTTGATGATAGCTTATCTGGCTATAGATCATACAAAAGAAAAAATGAAGAAGAAGAGACAGCTGCAGCATGGTTTGTTCAAGAATTAAAGTCAATTGGTGAAAAAAATTGACGTACTCTACAAGAATCCAAAACCAATGAGACTTACAGATTTAGAGGAAATATCTTTTCGGAGATCATCAACTTGTCATATATGTCGGAAACCATTCACTAGTGAAGAACTTGCTGTACGAGACCATTGTCATCTCACAGGGTGGTAAGCTTTCCTTCTCGATTATATTCGAAAAAAAGTAAACGAAATTTTGTAATTCTAAGATTAATAAATTTCATTTACAAAATACGTGGATGGCTGCAACATTAGTTTTAGATTCATCGATTCTTGGTGTTTTCTACTGATGGGCAATGGTACAGCCTTTACCAATTGGAAAAGGACCACGTAACACTCCTATGGGAAAAGTTGTTTCCGTCAATTTCGCTGCATTTTTTATATGTTGTGTGTCTTGGCGTCCTGTACAAATGTCTCAATAGGCACGAAGCTCTAAACCCAATAGGTCCTAAGATAGGGCCCGCTGAAGTCAGTACCATAGGGTACCAGTTCAAGTATTAATTCTATTTCATGCAGTGCTTTCCATTAATATCGTCCAATTTTTGGTTTATCGTATGTCTCCATATCCATAGTCAATGCTCCAATGGGTCCGAAGACCTAAAACTCGATGGGCCTTACGATCGGCCTGACTAAAGGACATATAAACGGGTACTGTTCTATAACACAAATTCACACTTTAATTCGCTCTACATCAAGGGGTGGTTTCCGTTGATAAGGCCCAATTTTTGGTTTATGGTATCTCTCGATTCTATATAAATAGAATTCGTATTTGTCAAAATAAAAATGAAGATGTTTGCCGTTTGCATTAGAATTACCCAGAGTTTACCGCGCGGAGATTACAAAATCGGACTTAAACTCCTTGGTCATCGTCGGTCTGTCAGTTTTTGTAGTTATGAGTTTATAAATATTACGTTTCGTTTTTTGTATTTTCTAAATCATATCATTCTTATAAAAAAAAATAATATTATATCAAAAGTAATGTCTTATCAATCTGTCTCTTTAGTCTTGGCATATATTGCTACAAATCTCTATTCTTCCTCGTCGACTATTAATTCTTCTTGATTTGGTCCATTATTATTTTGTCTATTGCCTGCATCTAGAATGTATCTAAAAAGTACTGTACTGGGATACCTGATGTTCTGTTGATGTCGAGCCCACCCAAGAAACCATAGAATACTTCCGACATGTGCACAACAACCTAAAGTTCTTGCCCCCGCCTTACATGTACAATAGTATCCTAGTATAACTTGATTTTCACCTTCATCTTCCATTTGATCATTTTCAATGTCTACTCGAAAACACACCCATAATTGGTAACGAGTAGCATTTCTAAATCGTTAGTATATTCGTATTCTTAAAAATCCTGGAACATCTCTATTTACATCAAGCTCAAAGCATCAGAACTTTCGTGTTCGAATTTGTCTTGAACATACAATGGAGCCCATTCAATTTGATATGGACCAAGGGTCAATTGGCGTAAGTATTTAAAATCTAATCGAAGTAATTCAGGATCGTGTGCCTGATTTAAACGTTCCCACATAGTATTTCTTCTATCAAGATTATGTTTCTCAACTAACGCTTGTACTATATTTACTTCATGCAATCGAGCTCTAATCTCTCGTGCTACTTCAACAGTCTTATCTCTCATCAGAAGAGGTACTCGATATTTATTTATCAAGGCTCCAGCAATCATGTAAAAGTCATTTAAATGTAATACATGAGCTCTTTGAATAAGTCCGTCTAGAAACTTGTAAACAGATTTTGTATGACCGTTTCTGGCTTCAACTACCCATCGCTGCATAGTTACCATGCGGGCGAGATTGGCCATTTCAGTCGTGAGTTGTTGATTGCCTTGCATAACAGGTGGCATTCGAACATTGTATCGTTCATTTTGCAAGAACTGCACTGCATCACGATAACCTCGATCCACAATAAAAATGTCGCCGTCCTGAAACCATTCGTTAATGTTGTTGATATCATTTTGAAACTGATGGATTAATATTGAGGCATCATTGTTTCTACCATCTGCAAAATACGGTCCTTGGATATCAAGAATATAACCGTCAGGTGCAGTAACCAAAACAGGTTTTACTAGATGACGTCCTTTATGAACTGAATAACTTTGTCTTAAGGTTCGGTAATTTCCTGATTTTTCGATATAACTGTACGTTTCATCTACAATTGCAATGGACTTTAAATCATCCTTATTATCATTGTACAATTCATTAGGCAAAACATAAGGACGGTTTAAATATTGAAGGCCAACATAGAAGTTCCTTAAAAGAAAACCTTCTTCGTCAAGGTGATGCTCGCAAATTCGAGTTGCTGGAGGAATGTAAATATTTGTGTCCAAATATACTTCAACCCGGGCCTCAATGCTAAGTCGATGCAAATCAGCATTCAATTGATTACAAATCATACATAGTTCAGTAGATCTTTGTTTAAGGACTTTCAACCTAAGATGTTCAGGGTTCTTCAAAGACTCTAGATCACGTGTGAGTAATAAATTGCAGTTAAAGCAAACACGTGAAAAATTATTATGAATTTCAAGAGGTGGGTGGTGCAGCTCCGCACGATACATCACAGCAATCCTCACTTTTTCATGTGGGAAGTTTCTCATAAGTCGCATGGTGCGAGAAATAAAATTTTCGTTACACACATAACACACTGTACGTTGCGCCATATTTTATATAGAGGTGGAATGTAAAATTATTTCTTATAGTTTTTGTTGCACTAAGTTAATAAAGTAAATTAATGTTTGAAGTTCATGTAACTGATATCATTTAAGGTAAAGTGGATATTGCAGTATAAAATAAAATAATATTTTTACTTATTCTTACATATTTACTGTAAAGCAGTATTGATAATTATAGAAGTTAAATTATGAATTCTTAAACCGATACGTTTATAATAGTGCCAAGTAAAATAATCGAAATGTTATATTTTGATATTAGGAATCACTATATTTGTTATAATAAATTGAGTCATGGTTAAAGTAGAATATAAGTTTAATATAAATACTTTTATTTACATATGCTTGCCATACAGTGTTTGCCAAACAGTCTTTGAGTCTGATGATAGAGAGCAACCTGCGAGTTGGTCGTCGTCGCTTTTATATAGAGTCGAACAGTGTTTACTGTTTACAGTTATACAATATAATATGTATACATTCAACACGCCTCTTTACATTTATATTGTACATAACTATTTTGTATAAATCTTTAATACTTGAGACTTTACATTTTCTATGATATATTTAACAACTTTCTAAATTTTTAAAATTTCTCTTTACATAGTGCCTTTGTAAATATATCCGCAACATTATCATTTGAATTGATTTTTACAACTTCAATTTCTTTTTCTTTTATACTCTCATGAACAAAATGATAGTGTATTTCAATATGTTTTGAGTTCTTTGTAAAATTTCCGTTATTAGCAATATTTATCGCACTTATATTATCTTCGTACACTTTCATTGGTTCTTTCAAATTTATTTTAAATACTTTTAACAATTCTTTAATATATTTTAACTCACTTACTACTTCTGATAATGCTACATACTCTGCATAGGTAGAAGCTTTAGTTACACATTTTTGTTTTCGTGATTTCCAATCGATTACATTTCCAAACGCTTTAATTACGTAACCAGAAGTAGATTTCCTATCTATATTATCACCAGCCCAATCTGCATCCACATAACTATCAATTAAATCGCAATCATTATTCTGTTTATATTGTAATTTTAATTCTTTTGTTACAAACAAGTATTTTAATACACGCAATGCATATTTATAGTGCGTTTCACTATAACAATTTTGATATCTACTCAAATAATTCACACTAAAACTTATATCTGGTCGCGTACCAGAGCTTATATATGATAATGCACCTATCAAATTCCTATATTTTACATCAGATGTACACTCTTCAGCTTTATCAATCTTTAAGTTTGTCTCCATAGGAGTATTATACACTTTACTATTTACTATATGATATTTTTCCGCTAATGCTTCTATATATTTTGTTTGATATAATTTCATTTTATTTTTGTTATAATCATAATCTATTTGAACTCCAAGATATTCTTTTATCTCACCTAAATCTTTCATTCTAAATCTGTTTGCTAATAAATTCTTCACTTTTTGTATTTTCTTTCTATCTTTTCCGCAAATTAATATATCATCTACATATATTAATATGTAAATAATATCAATGTCTTTTCCAAGAGCATATAAACACAAATCTACATTATTTTTCTTAAAACCTATTTTAGTAATATATTCATCAAAACATTCAAACCAGTCCCTTGGACTTTCTCGCAATCCATATAAAGCTTTAGATAATTTATAAATTTTATTTGTTCCGTCTTCGTATCCTTTAGGTTGATGTACATATACTTCTGTAGTTACTTTCCCATTTAAGAATGCAGTTTCTACATCCATTTGTTCTATTCTGAGCCCATACTGACAACAATATGAAAATAAAAATTTTAAAGTTTGATTTTTCGCTACAGGAGAATATATATCATCTATTATGTCCGTTTGCTGAAATCCTCTTACAACTAATCTAGCCTTATATCTATTATCTGATTTACGTGTATAGACCCATTTAACATCTAATATATTTTTATTTTCTATTCTATCAATTAATTTCCAAGTTTCGTTTTTATTAATACATTCAATTTCTTTATCCATGGCTTCTTGCCAATATTTGCTATCAGTACTACTCGTTGCTTCCTCAAATGTACAAGGCGTATCAATTCTGCTATAGTTTACAACAACATTATATGTTTCTGATTCTGGATATCTAACTGTACTTTTCCTTTCGCGCTGCGATCTACGCGGAATTGACTGTACTACATTTTTTATATTTTTATATTTTTCTTCAGGCTCATCATCACTTGCAAAAACATTATCGTCAAGATCATTTTCGCAATCGCTTTCTCTTCTCCTACTTGACTCGAGAGTCGAAGTAGAAGGAAGTGTATTTTTTAACTTAGTCTCTTCAACATCAAGACCAATACATTTAACATCTTCTTCTACAATGTCTACGTGTCTAGCAACAATTATTTTACTATTGATTAGTACTCTATACCCTACCTCACTATATCCGAGTAAAATTCCCATATCAGCTTTTCTTTCCCATTTTGAAAATCTTTTTTGTTCCGGTACACGTACAAAAACTTTACTCCCGTATAATTTTAAATTTTTAACATTCGGTCTTTTACCAAAGAATATTTCAAAAGGTGTTTTTCTCTCAATTGTGTTTGCGAGCGTTCGGTTTTTCAAATACGCTGCCTCGCACACTATTTCGGGCTAATATTGTTTGTGTACTTGTGCCTCAGCAAGTAAACAACGCGACATATCCATTATTGTCCTATTAAATATTTCTGCCGTACCGTTTAACTCGTGTACATATGAAGGACAATTATTCAAAATAATACCCTTTTCTCTCACGAACTTATAAAACCGATTATTCAAATACTCCTTGCCGTTATCGCATCTTAAACACTTTACTTTCTTTTCAATTATATTTTCGGATTCATTTATAAATTGTACTAGGCAATCAAAAACTTCATTTTTTGTCTTTATGCAATAAATTTTGGCTATTTTACTATAATCATCAATAAATGAAACGAAATATTTTTCTCCATTAAATCCTGTAGTTCCAAATGGACCACAAACATCAGTATGAATAATTTCTAAAATATCTTTTGCTCTATTCCTCTTATTTTCGAACGGTAAATTGTGCATTTTATTTTCGATACAAATTTTACATTTCATAAATTCTGACTCAAGTTCGTTTGGAAAACCGTTAAGTAATTGTCGTTTACATATTGTGTCTAAATATCCAAAGTTTATATGTCCTAACATTCTGTGCCACCTTTCCTTTTGATTCATGTTATTATTTAGATTAACTCTGTTTACAAAATTTACATTCTTACATAGCTTGCTTTTCATTTTATACGTACTATTATTTTTAAACGCTATTGCAATCATTTTATTATTACTATCATAAATTTTTGCTACATTTTCTTTCAAAGTTACTATATTTTTATTATCCGTTAATTTGCCGACACTAATCAAATTCATATTCATTTCTTCAGCAAAATACACATTTTTAATTTTAACCTTATTTTGTTTCCCGAAGGTCGAAAAATAAGTAAGAACACTTCCAATTTTAGTCGCTTTAATAGATCTATTATCTCCTAGGTAGATATTTACCGGTTCCTTTAGAATTATACAATTTTCAAAAAACGTATCATTATTTATTATGTGGTCTGAACAACCGCTGTCGAGCAACCACTCTATATCATCATTACCTCCTTTATTTGTTTCAACGCTCTGCGCTACCTGTGCCATCGTTGCTACCCAGGCGCTAGCATCTTCTTTGTTGTATTCGCCCCTGTTGACCACTTGTTGTCTACGCTGACCTCTGCCACAATTTCGTCCTCTGTTGTAGCTGCCTCGGCCGCTTCCTCCACGTCCTCTGCTATGTGTAAATTCTTGCCCTGATCCGTTGCTATAACCTGTTTGGCTTCCGCTTTTGCATTCTCTTGCAAAATGTCCGAGCTTACCGCATTTATAACATACTTCCTTATTTGCGGCAAATGCGTTTGAATTTCTTTCTTCTCTATCCTTCCGGTTTTTTATTTCCACCAATGTAATCTTACTTCTCACGTAATCTACAGTTTGATCCGATTCTTTTAATGTATCTATTAAATCTCCTATATAACTGTATGACTCCGGCAACGCATTTAGCATATAATTTAACTTCTCTTTTTCGTTAATTTTTGCACCTGCACTTTTTAATTCATTGATTAATTTTTCAAATTCATTGAAAAATGATTCGGAATCACTAAACTTTTCAAGTCTTATTTTATATAACTTATTTCTGCATACAATTTGTAGCGCTGTTGACTCCTTCAAATACATTTCATCAAATTTCTTTATAATTCCATATGCCGTTTCTTCATCTCCGACAAATTCCAATTGCTTATTTGTTATAGCACTATAAATGTAATTCATTGCCTTTAAATCTTTATTGTCCCAGTCCACTTTATCTGTACTCACTTTCTCTCTTTTTGTAACTTCATCACATTCTTTGAATTTCAAAAATAACATAATTCGTTTTTTCCACATGTTATACTCCTGTCCATCAAATACAGGTATTTTAATTTCACCTTTGTCTGCCATTTCTTCGTTATTCTCGAGCGTTCCTTCGTGCTCAGAATTTTTCTTCACTCATGTTTCACTGGCACTTTTATCTCTGTATTACTCGAGAGTCAATATAGAGGATAAGAAAAAATTACCACGTACTTCGAAACCACGAACCTCTGGATCGAAACCATTTAACCATATTCTGCTACCATGTTATAATAAATTGAGTCATGGTTAAAATAGAATATAAGTTTAATATAAATACTTTTATTTACATATGCTTGCCATACAGTGTTTATAGCTTTGAGTCTGATGATAGAGAGCAACCTGCGAGTTGGTCGTCGTCGCTTTTATATAGAGTCGAACAGTGTTTACTGTTTACAGTTATACAATATAATATGTATACATTCAACAATATTAATTACATTATTTCGAAAAATATATTTATAGATCTCAGAACTTTACAAGATTAGAACGGTTGTAAAAATACTAAAATAAAAATAATTTAAAAGGCCGCAGCCTTAAATGTTTTTAATGAAATAAATAAACCAGATATTTTATCTTAAGTTATCTAAATGATGTAAGGAGAATAGTAATGGCTAAGTAATTGACATTACCAGTAGAAAATAAATAACTCAATCGAGCGGAACGGATCTGTCGGTCGCTGGCCGCGATCGGCCCTATAAGGCTTTTACTGCCGTACATTGCGAGTGGGTTGCCGCTCTCCCATAGTGCGCGCGCGCTGTCGCCGCGTAGCGGCTCGCCGGCGTACTACGTATATCTTATACATTATAATCTACTTATTTACTAATTGTGACGGAAGATAAGGCGTGGTCGTTGAACGGACTATGTCTTATCTGTACCTGCCGTCTCAATATATATATATTACTTTAAATCTTATGCGTTTTTCATTAATAATTCCTGTCAATGTGAAATTAATTTTTTCCATACGTTATATATTAATTAAAATTATTATATAAAAAAAAAATACTTTTATTTTAAAAGTAATTCTATGGAAAGCATAATGCTCTACCGTGTGTTCCGATAACAAACACCACTCCCGTCTGTTCTGCATTTCTTCGTTCTAACAGTTTCAATTTGATGAAAAATACTGTTATTTTATTTTTTCGTTAATAAATCAACGGACTACATGGCGAATTCAAAAAATATAACATTGTTGTAATTCTGACAACACAAAAAACAGGTCGTAACATTAATAAATTCACGACTATAAAAATGGCAGACTGACGATGACCAATAAGATTAAGCCCTTTTAGACAGACTCCGCGTGGAAAACTGTGGACCGTACTTATAAAAACGATAAACATCTTTTATTTTTTGATTGACAAATACGTATTTTTATTAAGTTGATTAGTTTTATTTTTATATACAAAAGATACAATTGCTTTCAATCGATTCATATTTTAATTTTTCTTTGAAATAATTTTACAAACATATTTAATTGTTAACTCTATTACCATAAAAAGGTACTTGGTTATACTATCTCTAATAAGCCTTATATTGAGCCCAAAAAGAGATTTATAGTCTGGCCCTGTTCAGCCAGATCTATAAGATACCAAAACACACAGTGAAGAAATGATTTGCTTATATAAATGAAAACTAAAACCATTGGAGCATTGACTAGGGATATCAAAACACACGGTAAACCAAAAATTGGGCCTTATCAATGGAAACCACTCCTTCATGCAGAGCGAATTAAAGTGTGAATTTGTATTATACAACAGTACCCGTTTATGTCCTTTAGTCAGGCCCATCGTAAGGCCCATCGAGTTTTAGGTCTTCGGACCCATTGTAGCATTGACTAGAGATATGGAGACATACGATAAACCAAAAATTGGACGATATTAATGGAAACCACTGCATGAAATAGTGTAATTATTTCAGAGAATTACTACTTGAACTGGTACCCTATGGTACTGACTTCAGCGGGCCCTATCTTGGGACCTATTGGGTTTAGAGTTTCGTGTCCATTGAGACATTTGTTCAGGACGCCAAGACACACAACATATCAAAAATGCATCGAAATTGACGGAAACCACTTTTCCCATAGGCGTGTTACGGGGTCCTTTGAATGGATTGATTATGAGACAAATCCAAGTTTTTTAATACACCGCCAGATTCTGCCTCTTAATTTCTTCATGTAGGCTATTTTGTTGAAGTTGACTTGGAGTATCCTGAAGAAATACATGATGATCATAGGGATTCACCCACTCTTTGACTTGACTGGCACGGCCCATGCATACTTTGAAAATATATCGATGTCAGTGAGTAAGTAATGAAAACCTTTGTTTTCTTTAGAATATAGTATCATTTCTACAAGATCCGCTTGCCAAGTCTCATCTATTCCATGTATGTCATATTTTCTTCTCTTGTATCGCCGACGTGCTGGCTTGTGCAGCTCTTCAGCTACTCTTTGACGTTCCATCATCGTTTACAGTAAATGAAAATTCATCTGGAAAATCGTCTATACGAACTTTTAATTGTTTATTCACTTCTTCAATGATATAATCAATGCCAGAGTAATTGCTAAGAGTTGTACTATAATGATAACGCAATTCTGCATTCACTTCCAATTGCTGTTTTTGAACTTGCTGCTTATATTCTTCTATAATTTCACCAATTCCAGCAATTTTAGCAGCTATATAATTTATTTCAGTTTGTAGAATAACTTTCAGTGAGTGCAAGGTGATTGCATCGTTTGGATGATTGGGCTGTCCTAGGTTGCAAAGTCGCTTATTTTCTAAATCAAAATCACCGTCCGGTGTAAAATTAAAACCAATGCCTGGTGGACCGCGACTCACTTGCGAGCTCTCAAGTTTTCTTCTAAATATATCGAGACTCATGGTAGTACTGATGCAAAGAAGAAAGTTGCGTATCAATATATATGCCCAGCTTCGCGTAATTCCTCAATAATCGACTGGATTTCATTGACGTGATTATTATTTCCTATCAATAATCGAAGTCTCTCAGTAAGCTCGTTTGGATCGTCCCAATAGACGAGATCAATGGAAGAATTTATCTTAGCTATTTTATATTTAGGTATAAGTCCTCCTCCGCTGCTGTTTACATTCTTTTTACGTGGAGTGCTGCGGAACATTGGTGCTAAAACATTCTTATATTTATTACTTCTCGACATTCGTATTGATTCATCTTTGCTGAATTTTTTCCGATAAGCATTTGTTGCTTCCAAAATCTTGCTAAAATTTGCACGATCTGATGAACTTAAAAGAAGATCATCCGGATATTTTTTAAATAGCAATTCTATTTGTCCATTCGTTTTAGGATAACTTTCATTTCTGACTTTGACATACTTATCATCAAATTCAATTTCAATCACCAATCATATACACTTCATCAACATTTCGCACTCCGTATATATTATCAATTGTTCTACGGCTTTTATCTAGCATTGATAAAAAGTCTTCAGCTGATTCATTTTTTCCACTCGCGAATTTAAATGTAGAATTGGTTATTGTGTTAAAAACATCATTATTATCATTATCATCATAATCATAAACGGTATAATCTATTAAACTCGATCGATCGATTCTCATTCGTTTTTTACTGTTGTTTTGATCCAAAATGTAAATGGATGGTTGCTGTAGTGGGCTTTCACTTTTCATCTCAACAAGTTTCTCAAGTGGTGTGATGACTGGTTTTAGAGTATCACCGATGACTTTTTCAAAATCATCTTTCTCCTGTTTTAATAAAGTGTATTTTTTCTTAATAGCCTCACGAGCTCGCAAGAGCTCACTAAGAACATTCTTCTCTTTCGTGAAATCTGGCATGCTTACGTGGCGATGTCTACAACTGAAATGTAAGTTCGACATAGGACATAGATAGAAGCTATCTACACTCTTATGTCTCCCCATACAGATGAATGCTCTGACGTTATCCGGCTTCTCACATGCCACATCATCAAAAATCATTATTGAATTTGGAAGGGCTTCATCTGGAGATACTACAGATTCATGCTCACTGAACGGAAGATATGATACTCCTTCAATCGGATCCAGGACGCTTTTGAGAAATTGATACTTTGGATGATTCAAGGATTTAGAGTATACATACAAATTTTCAAACCTAAGACCATTGGGATGTGTTATTAAAGCCAATAAACTATTTGTTTTTCCACAGTTTGATGGGCCGCAGAAAACTTCTCGTATACTATTTGGTAGTAATTCCCCATGACGCTTTTCCAAAATCGAAATTTGTCACGGGGAGTTTGACGTTCTGCTCGGTAAAATCCATGTTCACTCAACAGAGTCGAATATAACATTGAGCTCTAGAAATATAAACGCTCGTTTGATATCATCGACGTCAGTTGTGAATCAACACTCGAAGAGAGATGATCATACACAAATCTCAGAAACAGCCGAAAGGCTATGGATTGCTTGATAAAGTTATCAATAACTTACCCGTTGAAATGCATCTTCCTGGATATAAATACTGCGGTGCCGGAACCAAATTGAAAAAGCGAAAGAAAAGAGGAGATCCTGGCATTAATCCGCTTGATCAGGCTTGTAAAAAACCCGACATAGCTTACTCCGATAAAAACGGAGTTCGTAAAGCTGCTGACATGCTTGCTGAGGAAGCTATGCAACGTGTTGGAGCTAAGGATGCTAGTCTTGGCGAAAGGGACTGAAATTTAATAAGTTAGTGACTGCGGCTAAAAAATCAATGTCAACAAGTAAAAGTTCTCGCAAGGTGATTCAATCAGCCTTGAAGGGCGCACGTCAAGCTGTTAAAAGTGTAGGTGGAAAGAAAAAAGTTATCATTCCACGTGTTCTGAAGCTTCCATAAAAAATTGGTGGAGTTCTTCCTTTTCTCATTCCATTATTCGCAGGACTAAGTGCCACTGGTGCTCTAGCAGGAGGTGCTGCTGAAATAGCTAAAGCAGTTAATGATGCTAAAGCTGCGCAGAAAAATTATGAAGAAAGTAAGAGGCGGTTCCGTACAACAACATGAGAAATAATCTACCGCCCGATGCTCCATGGCGTAATGAAACAGAAGTGGTAAACTTGGACGATTTTCAAAATAGAGGCACTCATTGGATTTGCTATCGCAAACGTGGTCCTGAAGTACTTTATTTCGATAGTTTTGGTGATCTCAAACCTCCCAAGGATCTCATGATGTATTTTAACGTGAAGGAAGTGAAATACAATTATAAAAGATATCAAAATTTTGACTCATTTATATGTGGACATCCTTGTCTCTACTTCATAGCTGGGAGACTATAAAAGAGATGTTTGCAGACGAATAGATCCATTAGCATCCGATCAGTCATGGAAGATATCTTCACTTCATGGAAGATAGCTTCACTCTGAGTCTCTCAGGAAACTCATCTGTCTTAGTAGCGCAATATTTTCCTTCGATTGAACTACCACAGCATAAAAATTTTGTCTTGGAATTAGTTGAACTTTTAGCATTCAACTCTATTCCCAATGTTGACCATTCAAATAATAAACTTCACTTGAGCAAAGATAATATTATCACTATCCCTACGGGCAGCTATGAAATTGATGCTATAAATCAATTTTTACAAGAAACTTTGAAATCCAAAGGAATTGAATTTTCTTTGAAAGCTAACAACAATACTCTCAGAAGCGAAATTCTCTGCAGTCATCAGATAGATCTCAAACCTCGCGATTCAATAGGCCGTCTCCTTGGCTTCGCTCCTCGCATTCTCATAGAGAACATTCAACACAACTCTGATTTACCTGTGAAAATTTTGAGAATCAATGCACTCAGAGTAGAGTGCGACATTACTGCAGGTGCTTACATCAATAATAAGAAAGTTCATACCATCCATGAGTTCTTTCCCAGATTACCTCCAGGATATAAAATCTTAGAAGTTCCGTCTCATGTGATATATCTACCACTCAGTGTCAAGTGCATAGATCATCTACAAATTCGAATTGTAGATCAGGACGGAAATTTGGTGAATTTCCGAGGAGAGGAAATTACTATTAGACTTCACATCAAATCTGTATAATGGGTATCGTTTACAATTCTGGAACATATATAAGTCAGCCATCGTGTCAACCAGTCATCAGTCGACCAAAGAAACTCAAACCGTTAACACGGAAGAGCATTCAGTTTCTGAAAAGCGTAGGACTAAAAGTTCGTGGAAAAAATTCACGTGTATAATTCTTTGCTGCTTCCAGAAAAATGGACGAAAATCTAAGCATTCAATCAGGTGTCGTCTTCGATGAGTCTATTGCTCATTACGAGGTACACGCCGAATCAACCATACTCATCATTAAGCTTTGATAATAGTGATGAAATTCGTATTTCTATACATCATCAAGATCTATGCCTCTTACCATCGCGTAGTTCTATCCACGTATGTAGGAAATTGAAACTAAAAGATGGTTTAACAGCACCAACTAAAACTAAATTCGTGAACAATGGCATTTGACATCTGTTTGATGAAATTCGTTATGAAATTAATGCTGTGGAGATAGATAAAAGTAAATATGTTGGTTTGAGCAGTCTCATGAAAGGATGGACGTTGATCGATTTATTTCGAATCAGAATAACATGCTAGAAAAAGCAGGCTGGCTTGGTGTTGAAGAAGATACCAAAACGTTTGTCGATGAAAAGGGAAACTTTGACGTAGCGATTCCACTGAGTATAGCACTAATACTAAGTGTATTAGCTTGCGAACTAATTAGTGCGGATGTGCCTCGGGTGAACGCGACGCGACACGGTTAGTGTGACGCAATGTATCTTGATGAACGCGGTCATGGCATGGGAGTCGAGTGTGCCGTGAGGTCTCGTCGCCTGTTGCGAATGATGTGAGCTCTCGATCGTTCTCGCTATCGTTTCCTTGACGCTACCGTTATCCTTCATACAAGCTACCGTTTGTCTCTTCCACGTCCTGGCTCTCTCACAATTACTCGCTATCATTGCTCAGGTAGGGCGTATATCTCCTCGCTATAGCTCTCCTCCTGTATCGTACCTCCCCGCTATCGTTTTCTCGCCCCTCCCGCCACTCCAACCAGCTACCGATTACTGTACGCTACCGAGCTACCGTTAGTAAGTAAGTTAGCGATTAGGTTAAGTTAGTTTCTTATCAGAGTACCGTTAAATAATTCTTAGGATGCACGAGTGTGCACATAAAGTACGGGCGAGTATTGGGTGCCGTCGCGCGGTCGTGTCGAGGTCGTCATATCGTGAATGGTTTTCGGGGATTAAATGTAAGGGAACGGGCTTGCACGATGCGGTGTATGGAAAATTAATCGTTTGATGGGTCGGGGAATCGCAAAACTCGCGAGAGTAAGCCGCGACGGACGCGCTGGTCGTCGGGGCCGGTAGGCGACCAAAGAGGCGAGGCGGGTATTCGCCCGCATCAGCAAGTCGGCGGACGGCGCGCTGACGAGCGTGGCGTTGGCGTCGATTGTTCGGTGGGCGCGGGTGATCTCCCCGGAATGAGATAAGAATTTCTAAAAATTGTTGCGGGGCCGCGTGCGTAAATTCGCTCCTCCTCACGATGACCTCGATCGGCGGTGTGGCGCACCGCATATTGGTTAATTAATTCAGCGTAGCGCCTCTGGATAGTAGAGGCCGCAGGTTCTCGGCAGGTTGCCGTGGTTGTTAAAAAGAGTAAATGAGGAATAAATACGACATATCATATCAGCAGCAAACCTTAATGAGTTTACCTACTTACCCACGACCCTGTTCGTTACTCTACCCATTCCTTGAGCTAGCCGAGCTCAACCCACGCCACCAGACCCCAACACACGGTGGCGCTCACACGGAAAGGGGATCGCGGGATCTTCGGCATCGCGATGCCTGGCGCCCTGGGCCGAGGCGGCCCGCCGCCGTGTGTGCATTGGGGTGTGACGGCGCGAGAAACTAGAATTAAGAACGCTGGGCTACACTTGGTAAACCCTGGCGTTTCAACCTAGAGGTCTAGTTGTCGGAGAGGCATTCATATACTATAAAAAATCCGATAGGCCCGAGGAGCGTGAAATTTGGAAAACTGTTAGAGACGGAAGACGCTGTCTGCAAAAAACTCGTGGTAATTTTTTGCTTGTTGACGCAAACGTAGTGATCCCTTTAAACGGTTGTGGAATACCCGAGATAGAGGCATTTCAACATTATTATGCAGAGCGGGATATTGTAATTATAATTTATGACAGCGCATCTTTCGGAAACGGTGAGCCGCCTTTTTATGACGGTAGGCGAATGTTAAATGACGTTTCATATGATATAATATATCTTTTATACGATGCTTGCTCAAGACATTTTGACACGATATTAAACTTGACCGGTGCAGCGGGTAACAGATTTTTTTGCGATCATTGTAACAGGAGTTATCGTTACGTAGATGAACACAGGTGTACAGCGAAGTGGTCTATGTGTTTTTGCACACCGCCGTGCAATTCCGACGTTGATTTAATAAAATGTAATGATTGCAACTGAGATTTTTTAGGCCGAGTATGTTTTGAGAACCATAAAAAAGACGGTTCGTATCAAAACAAAACAGTATGTGACATTGTAAAGGTATGTACAAAGTGTTGTAAACGGATTAATCTTTTCAAATCGAAGCATGAATGTGGTATTAATTGGTGTAAATTTTGGTCACAAAAGTAATAACGTAAACCAGTTATGTTACATTCAACCTATCGGACGTGAAATCATCGTTAGCAATATTCGAAAAACTAAGAAGAAGAACTTATTCATTTTCTATGATTTTGAGACTCGGCAAGATTCCCCTTACCGAGATCATGAGTCTATAAAAATTCATGTCCCAAATCTGTGTGTCGTGCAGCAGGTTTGTGATGATTGTATGTTAGAGCAAAATATGAATGTACTTTGTCATACGTGTGGGGTGCGTGAATATATATTTCGAGACGATCCTGTGAGAGAATTGGTGGGATTGACTGTTCGCGAAAAAACATCGTTCGGTCAAATTATTTGCATTGCTCACAACTCGCGCGGATTCGATGAGCAATTCATTTTGCGCGAAATCGTTGAAAATACAAAAATAGTACCGAATGTAATTTTGAACGGTCAAAATATAATTATGCTTCAATGTGCATTTATTTCGATCTGTCAGTTAATGTTTACATCGCCGTCGCGAGCATCGAAATCGAACACGTGCAGTTGCGTTTTTTGAGCAAATTCGTGTGTTTTTTGCCTCGTTACGTGCAATAGTAATGCAAAATGGCCAAGCAGTTAACAGTGTACGACTTTTGCAAATACATCCGCTGCAACAATGGAAAGCTCACAGATCATCGCTTGTTTCGTTTTCCAATGGATCCAGAAAGACAACGATTATGGATTGAAAATTCAGGTAAGTGAAGTTGATATCGTATTTTTTAAGAGGTTGAGCGCTACATGACCCATACATATCAATCCAAATTGTCGATTGATATTGTGTAATTGTTAAATGCTGCTTCGACCAAAAGAAGTTGATAACCCCTATTTTCAAAACGATTACACATCATAATTAGTGGCTAGCACTCAACCTGTTAAAGAATTTTCTGTTTTGATATTAACTATTCATCTATTTTGATTATTAATGTTGAAGCTCTGAAAAAAGTAGATTGAAATAAAAAGTGGCTTTATGCGTAAGCTATGAAAATATGCTACTTTTGATCAGCTGATACACAACATGTCGTAGCTCAGTGGTCTAGATGATAGCCTGCTAATCGGCGGATGCGGGTTCAAGTCCGCCTCATAATTTTTTTTTTTTTAAGTATTTAAAAAAATATTTATTTTTAGTCAACTACTTAATTCAAGCAGTCTTTTCCAATTAAATTAATTGTATTAAGTAATCGAAAATACGTATTATCTGACTGCAGGCATTAAAAATATTTATTACAGTACAAGTTATGTTTATAGCATACATATAGTGCCGCTCCTTTGTTTAATTGTACTTTATATGTGAATTTAGGTTCGACATGGTTAATTAAATAATTTGTTTTGCCAATTTAAAGTTCGATTTAACAAAGAAATGGCGCTATGTGTAAGCTACAAATATATGGGACTTTTGATAATTGGCACGCATAATGTGTTCGAAGCACAATGGATCACAGCATCGCCTACAAACCTGACGGTTCTGGGTTCGAGTCCAACCAACGAATTTTTTTTTTTTTTTATTTGATTTGCAATCATATTCGAACCTAGGAAATTTAGTTTGTTTATTTTTGTAAATTAGCTATTAATTTAATGATGTATCATAAAATGGGCTTAATTTTTGCATCCTCTTAGAGAAAGCTTTATAATGGTAGAATTGAAAACGTCATATAAATTGATAGTCCTTTATTTGATAATTTATAACAATAATACAAAAAAAAAATCAGGAGGAAGTTAAGTGGCAAGGACTTGGCAGCGTCTTTTCATATGAAATATATCTACGACGAATTAAAATGGAATTTGAATGCAATATTGGATTATTAATAAATAATCCAAGACTCGTCAAAAATTGCAATATGTACATAATATGAAAATATAATATTTCATTAATATTTTTTTTAAATCTCTCAATACTTGTTATTATATATTTTTATCATGCTTTTTTTGAGGCGTATATATGTAAACAATATGGACACTTCATGCTATCGGAAAAAATTGTACATATCTTCTTTTATTTAATTTTTTTTAGCAAAATATTATTTGCCAAAATGTCCAAGAACGTGTATAACATCGATTGTTTTATAAATATACATATTTTTATTATTTTTATTTGCGGTAAATATATGCGAAAAATTTATAATCCTTCATTCTTGCGTTAAAAATTTTACATTCATTTTTTTCAACCATTTTGTAAGCGAAATGTTAATATAGTTAATACATATAGTTATATTACCGTATATTTATATGAATACAAATGATATTATATAACTCCATCAATATAATCTATTATCGTTAGACACATATAATAATTATATTTAGATCAATATTTAGTGAATTATAATGTAAACGATGTTATGTCATTATAAATCAATTTTAATATCAAATATTTTTTTAAAATTACGTCTCTTTTCTATTAAGTTACGTTAAATAGCACTGAAACACAGGAGAGAGGGAGCAACTTGGGTATTTAACACGAGCTCCGGAGCCAGCAGCGAGTATTAATGATCTGGCTCTCAACTGAGTATGGTAGTACTGCGAGTGGTAGTACTCGCTGCTTGCTCCGGTCTCCATCATACTCAGTAGTCCAGCTACGTGGTTACTAGACCCTACTCACCTCCTTCAACATACTAGCACGTTACTGTATATTCTTTTTTATAAATAACTAAATAATTTGTTAGTAACACCCACTTATATTAAGTTACATTATTTTTTATTAAATTTTAATACAAAAAATTTTAATTTATGAATTACATATGAATAGATATTCATATTAAATTTATCAATTAAAAAAAAATTTTTTTCATGTTATAATTTGTATTCAATTAAAATATAATTTTGTAGGGAATCTGGTACTATCTAACTGGTTCCCCTCGTCGATAAGAACAGCTGGTGTCTGTAATCAACATTTTCAAGATGAAGATTTCGTGGTCGTTGATAAAACCAGGTTGCGACGCAATCGAAATCCGATTCCTTCAGCAGCATCAGGATATGCAACAAATGCATCAGCAGCAGCTCGAAGCAGATCAACAGCAGGATGCGCATCAACAACAGCAGTAGAATGTCAACTAGCAGGACCAACAGCAACAACAGTGTGTCGACCAGCAGGACTAACTGCAACAACAGCAGCTGTCAATCGACCCATACGACCAACAGCAACAACAGCAGCAGGATATCAACTATGTACAACAAATGGGGGTACATCTTCCGAAACAACAGGTAAACTCATTCATTATTTTGCAGGAGCATCCAGCTGAAGGTGAACATGTCGGTATAGGTGTCAATTCCAGCGAGGATGAGATTTCATTTAATCCGTTAATGGCTAAGTTCAGTTATCCTTCAACTAAACAATCTTTTTGTACATTTGACGAGAAAGATACTAACCTGGACTATTTACATATTGATAATTATGTATACACGTCAAATACAGCATTTACAGAAGCAAAAACTTCACAAAGGAAAATAAAAGTTTCTAGATGTTGTAAGTTGTATGCTCGTTCTAAACAGAAATTAGTTGATTCTTTGACAATGAAAGTGAAGCAATTGCAGAAATCTGTAAAAGCTGAAAAAATGAAAAATCGTCGTTTGCGTAAGAAATTAAAAGTTCAATATATTAGAAATAAAAATTTGACTGTTGATAATATTCTACAGAGTAAAGAAATTAGTAGTACTGCTAAAACAATGATAAAGTTGCAATTGCATAAAGCAAAAACTCCTTACGCAAAAGATGAAAAAGATTTAGCGAAACAGATGTATTATTATTCTGCATGTTTGCGAAAGGCGGAATTACATTTACCTTCAGAATCTACGGTTAGAAATTGGGTTTCCGAATACGATGTTGTTCCGGGATTAAATAAAATTATTTTTGAAAAACTTCGACAAAATTTGCAAAACATGCCAAAAGATGAACGAGTATGTGCGCTAAAGTTTGATGAAATGTCTATAAAAGCTTATGAAGAATATTCCAAGAAGTACGACATAATCGAAGGCTTAGTTGATATGGGTAAAAACTTTAGAAGCAGGGCAGTCGCTAGGCATGCACTATTGTTTTGTTTGGATAGTATCAATGCTAAGAATCCATGGCATCAAATGTTAGCTTTTGGATTCAATGAACATGGCGCGACGACAGCTGAAGAACTTCTGTAAATTCTTCAAATTCTTTTAATTGAATTAAAGAAAATTACTGCTAACGTTCGATTAATCGTTTGCGATCAAGGTAGCAGCAATCAAAAGTTGTTTAAACTTTTAAATGTCACCCCAGATAGTCCATACTTTTTTTTGAGGATAAAAAATATATTGCAACTTTTGATTGGCATCACCTTATTAAAAGATTACTTTCTCAGATAAGATCCCATGACAAAATTTTAATCAATGGCAATGTTATAATAAGTTTTAAAGATTTGATCAAGACATGGGAACTTGACAAGAGTCATGGAACATCAAATGTATTAGGACATTGTATTTATATTCAACAAATCCGCTGAAGCGTCCATTATCAGATAGGAATCCAGAGATTCAGCAGCGTCTTGAGAAATTTGTAGTTTGGGCAAAAGACTGGGTAGTGCCAAGTGGAAAAAACGTTTCAAAACCACCATGTTTTTCTGAAATCCCTTTGACTGTTAATGCTTTGTTTACTTTTTACACAGATTTAAAATCAGATTTTACAGACTACGAGTTAGGAACGGGTCTTTGCAATCAAGATTCAGTAGAACATGATCATGCCAAATTACGCGGAAGAGGTGGATATAATTCTAATCCAATCTGTCGAATGTATCGTTTAGCAGTACGTCATATTGTGTCAACAGATTTTATTCGTAGCAGTAACAGAGGTAACGTCACACGTGAAGATTCGGGATCTTTAATGAACTCAAGTAGTGTAGATCTTTCTATTACAGAAAATGCAGAAGCTTTAACTAATGAAAATATTTATTTACTTGAATACGAGTCAAAGGAATTACAAGAAATTAATGAACTTACAACCGCTACTGATACTATGGATATGTATATAAACGTAGATTCTACTGGAATGCCAGAAATGTCTGAAAGGAATACGTTTGAAGCAAATGCGATCACTTTCTTTGCTGGATATATAGCCAAAAAATGTTTAAGTAAATTTCCTTGTCATGAATGCAAAAATGTTTTTATTAAAAGGGTCGATTCTTTAACAACTGATAATGTAAAATATATCCATTACAGAGAGTATTCGCATAATGAACCACACACGCCAGATATATTGTACTTGACCAGACCAACCGAATTATTCACGAGTGTAATAAATTGTCAATTAGAAGCTTTTAACATTTATCATGAAAGTGTATGGCACAAAAGAAAATTATTGTATCATTTATTAGAAATCGTTGAAACTTACACTCGTGAGAAATTCCCAAATTGGTTTGATCAAGACATTATTTGTTATGAACATAGAATGCATGCTTTAAAGTTTTTGCTGACCGTGAAAATATTTGCTAAAACTCGAGAGCATAATATCATTACAAAACAATCGAATAAGAAAAATATTATTAGTAAAAATCAAAAGTTAAAAAATATTAAAAATGTTTGAGTTTATATATTTATATACTGTTGATTTTCTTAGTCGATTGTTTCTGTAAATATTTGTGTTACATATAGATATATTTATTTACCATTTTCCTTCAAAGATAAAAAAGGTAATCTGACCACAAGCCTGGCATTATAATTATAATAAAATAACAATAAAAAAAAATTAAAACTCAATCTTATCCAATAATATGCATAATTAGAAGCCTCCATACTACTACTTTTTGTTAATATTTTAGCATCATATGCATATAAATTATTTCATATTTAATATTTTAAGTAGAAACATATATCTTTCATCTTTCAACAATTGGATTTTATAAATTCTTTAATTAATTTTTGTTGACTCGATTAACTTATTTCTAACACTTTAAAATTGTTCGGCAGTGAAATATACGTTGTGATCGCTTCAATATAATAATTGTTATTACTAATTCTCTTTTAATTAATCTACTATACTATAATACTTTTATTTCTGGTAATACTAGTTGAGTTGAGGTATAGGGTTTTAAGGTCATTGCAGTATAGCTTTAGCTTGTAAGGTAAACAATTGTTCGAGATTAAAAGCGTTATTTTGCATGACAAAATATATACATGTATATAATTATTTAAAAATAATTTGGCTATAACTACAACCAATAAAATAAGAAAATATTTGTAGTAGATTAGAAATGTTAATGAGAAAAATTTTTCTAGTCATTTATTAATGCATTTGAATAATTATTTTGTTAAACCATTTTTTACATTGATTTAGATAAATATTTGTAGTTATATTAAATAATAAATGTAAATAGTTTCATATTTTATTAGATAGAATACGTACATAAATTGATAAATAGGTAGATAGGAAACTGGAATATGTTTATAGGCAAAAATAATCACAATAGTGCATGAGACTATTTCGTATTATTGTATGACATGGTGTAATAATGCTAAATAGAATCGAAACATTATTGTGATTATTTTTGTACACTTCTTTGATTAAAATTGAAATTTAATTTTATGAATATAGATGATGAGTTTATCTGAATAAGTATACATGTTTCTAACGGAACATATGCAACTTATATAGATAATTTCTGCAACTAAATGAAAGTTAAAAGGATACTTTTTTCAATCAAGTGTACCAGTTGGTGGAGGAAGGAAGTCGGTGGAGTCGGTGGAGGATGACGGCGACTCCCGTATGTAGGGCTACTAGCGATGGGACCACGGTTATATTTTGAATTAAGTTATGAAAAAGTAATGTAATATTATTTAATTTAAACATGTCGTTGAATTATTTGGTATTACTATTTTTTCTCATAAAATAATTCAAAGTATAATAAAAAAAAAACCAACGCGTCTGAAACAGTACCTCAACGGTGGTGTGGAAAACTGTACAATTATCACTGAATAAATATTAGTTTATCCTCCTTAAATTTATTATCACAAATGCATTTATGAATATAAATAATTTCTTACAAATATTCATTTGAAATATAGAATGCGATTTATAACAAATAATTTGTATGTATAAATATTATGAAAATGTATTATTGTATTATGTACAAGATATAACATACATATATAATATACCGGTAGATTTGTCGACTTAATAATCGATTGTTGTCTTTATATTCTTTTTGTTCTTGTTTTGAATAATATATGTGTATTATAAGAAAATTGAATTACCTTATAAATAAATTATCATAAAAACGATGCATTTTACAATTTGTTACCTTACCTGAATATGTAATGAATAATACACCTACTGTTATTAAAAAAATTGAATTTTCTGATATCCAGAGAGGAGTCGAAGCTAGAGATGGGCACAGAAAAGGTCGTCTTCATGAATATAACCCGAAAAAATTAAGAAATTTTCGTTAGCAATAAATGAAGCTTAAGCTTAAACATAATTGAATTAAACCAACAAACTATCATCCTATCCTCTCGATAAACATTAAATTATTTTTGGTTTTACATGTACTTATAAAACCTATATAATATAAACGAGATAATTAAAATGAATAAAATAATAAGATATTCATTATTATTACATATTATATATATTTTTTTAAGCCAGTAGAACGTTAAAAAAAAATTTGCCGGGTCTCGGATTTGAACTCGAGTGCATAAGAATACCGAGCAACGACGTTGACCGCGCCGCCACGCACGTCGTTGGAGCAATTTAATCGAAAGTAGCATATGTTTATCGAGAGGATAGGGGTGGCTTGTTAGTTTCATTTATTTTTGTTTAAGCTTAAGCTTAACTTCTTCGTTTAGGTTTAATCATGACTACTTCAAATAATTAAGATTTTTTAACATTTGTTTATTTCGCTTTTTTAACATTCTTATTAGCATAATAATATACCTGAATAATTTATACTCATCCTGGTTTATTACCTAATTCTTTTCAACCAAAACTAATATATAAGAGGTCAAAATAAGACTTATACACACAAAAGTATAATTTGATAAATTTAATCGTTTGATGGAACCCATATAAATGTTAAAAATCATTAAAAATGCGGGAATTTACGGGTACTTGGGTTGTCGATGAGTTGCGTAAAGCCGTAGAACTCGGCTATAGTGTTACAAAAATTTACATAGTTTGGCACTATGAAGTACAACGATATAATCAAGTTAATGGTACCGGTGGTCATTTTGCTGAATATGTAAATACATTTTTAAAAATTAAACAAGAGGCTAGTAGCTGGCCATCGTGGTGCACTGATGAAACAACAAAATCACAATATATAGAGCAGTACAAACTTGATGAGGGTATAATTTTAGATAAAAATAACATAGAAAAAAATGCAGGTTTACGCGTAGTTGCTAAACTATGCTTAAACTCGTTTTGGGGGAAGTTTGGACAATGAAGTAATTTTAAGCAAACTGAAGTAGTAAAATCACGTGAATCTCTTTTAAAACTTCTTACTTGTCCGGAGAGAGAGGTTAACGATTTACTTGCAATATACGATGAGATACTATACGTAAATTGGCAATACAGAGGCGAAGCTGTAACACCGGCACCGCATGCTAGGGCCGTAATTGCAGCTTACACCACTTGGAAAAGTTAGATAAGCGAGTTCTTTGTTATGACACAGATTCCTGTATATTTATTTCGCATGATGATACTCCGGATGAGTATCAACATTTTATCGGTTCTAAATTAGGTGATATAACAGATGAACTTTGCGGCTACGGTGAGAATACGTATATAGATAATTTCGTTCCGGGTGGACCAAAGTTTTACGCTTACACAGCTGTAACGCCCAATAAAAATGCTAAAATTGAATGTTGTAAAGTAAAAGGTATCTCACTAAACTTCTCAAACGGTGTAAAAATTAATTTTGAAAGCATTAAGAATTTGATTAACGATGCCTTTGTCAACGAAAATCATGAATCTGAAAAAATGAACGGTGAATGTAGTAAAATAAGATTGAAATTCAAAGCTATTAGAAGAACTAAAACACACGAGGTTGTAACATGTGATGAGTCTAATACATGTTGTGTTGTATTATAAAAACGACGATACCTTCCGTCACGTGAGTCCCTACCATTTGGATATAAGAATAATAATAATAATAATAATTAACTTTTGTATTGTTCTATTGTAAATAAATAAACACAAATTTTTTGAAGTGATAACTTCTTATATATGGGACGGAGTGAATTGGTTGGAATGCGTTACGGCGCCGTTATGTCTGGCTATCCCCACCCTGCCGTCTCTTGCCTTCTCTCTCGCACGCATACGGCGACTCAGCGGAGACATCCCCACCCTGCGGTCTCTTGCTTCCTCTCTCGCACGCATACGGCGGCTCAGCGGAGACATCCCCACTCTGCGCGCGCTTTCTTCTCTCTCTACTGGCACGTGTTCTCTCTCTCTCGCTCTCTCTCACTCGCTCGCGTCTACACGCCCTCTCTCTTTCGCATACTGTATATCGACGGCTGACTGGAAGATCACCGTATCTCAGCCGCGGCTTCGAGAACGCCGTATCCCGGCGGTGGCTTCGGAATCGCCGTATCTCAACCGAGGCTTCGGAAACGCCGTATCCTAGCCGCAGCTTCGGAAACGCCGTATCTCGGACGCGATTTTTTTTCCTCAAATTTTGTAGTGGCAGCACTGCGCAAATTTTAAATATGTGGTAAAAATTTTTTAAATTTGCGTCAAAAATTCTGAAAAAAATCAGAATTACTTATTTGATTTATTATTTGACATTAACTACACTGTAAGTATAGATAATGTAGAAATTCGAGTAGAAAGACAGCAGAGGTTTTTGTTTCATTTTACGAAACACGTAAAATTTATGGAAGAATAATATTTACTTAAAATGTTTAGCGAGGTGGAAAGAAGTAAAAAATACGAGTACAACGAAGAGTTTTAATTTTTTTCTGTTGAATTAGTAAAATATTAAATTTAAATTATTTAGTACAAAAAAAGTATAAAGTACGATTTGTCTACGGCGCGACCCTATATGCTTTGAAATTGGGGTTTCCTCTGATCCGATCCGGTCGTGGAAGGAATCAGGATTTCTTAAAGAAATCTTGGATATTATTGACAAAGTTGGTTATAAAGATCTCACGCCTATTCAACGACAGGCCATTCCAATCGGTTTACAAAATCGCGATATTATCGGTGTAAAATGAAAAGTTTTTCTATTCGAATTTCTACATTATCTATACTTACAGTGTAGTTAATGTCAAATAATAAATCAAATAAGTAATTCTGATTTTTTTCAGAATTTTTGACGCAAATTTTAAAAATTTTTACGTCATATTTAAAATTTGCTCAGTGCTGCCACTACAAAATTTGAGGAAAAAAAATCGCGTCCGAGATACGGCGTTTCCGAAGCTGCGGCTAGGATACGGCGTTTCCGAAGCCTCGGCTGAGATACGGCGATCCCGAAGCCACCGCCGGGATACGGCGTTCTCGAAGCCGCAACTGAGATACGGCGTTCTCGAAGCCGCGGCTGAGATACGGCGATCCCGAAGCCACCGCCGGGATACGGCGTTCTCGAAGCAGCGGCTGAGATACGGTGATCTTCCAGTCATCCGTCGATATGCTCCACTACAGACGCTCTTTATCTCTCCCTTTAGTATATATAGTTATTTTGATTTTTCAATTACCGAGTGTGATATTTACGTGTATATTGATAATCATATTATTGTGTTAAATACCAGCCAGTCAACTTAAATAATGATAAATATTGTACATAAAATATATATTTTACATTCAAAAGGAAATTAAATTACGTTTTACTTATTCCTGATCCATTTATAAATTATTAGATTAACAAAAAATATAACTATAAAATTATTATTGCCATCATGTGTTAAACAAGTTCTATATTTGATAGTTTCTATAAATATCATATGAAGTTATCACTTCTGTCGGGCGTCCCGTGACGCACACGTCTTTTTTTTATATAATTTACTTATTTTTCATTTCTAAGATTCCTCACACATATTTATACCATCAGTATAGCTCCTGTCATCGAAGAGAACGCTTCTAATGGAGATATAGCTTATTTTAACGCACAATTCAGCTTACTCGAAGTGTTATTTAGCTTATTGCTCGCGATTATCAGCTTGACTAGCGGAAATAACATCTTGTGATTCAGTACACGTAAAATTACCTTATTTTGACGTGTGCCGCGCCGCGCCGCCGCCGCCGGTGTGTGTGTGTGTGTGTGTGCGTGTGTGTGTGTGTGTGTGAGTGAGTGAGTGGGTACTCGGCGAAATGGATATGCGATTCAAACATCCGTTTACATGTATCGTTAGCGGACCCACGGGATGTGATAAAACAGTTTTTGTCAAAAGGTTTCTTTGACATTTTCCACTCATGTGCAGTATAACTTTTTGATCGGATATTACTCTATTATGCCTAGTGGCAGTCTACGTATGAGACAGACTTTGTTCCAGGAGGCATAAGTAGTAGGGAGAGTAGAAAAAAAAATTGTTGAATTTCACGAGGGATTACCTCAGCCTTCAGATTATTCTCAAGACAAAGAAAATAAAAAATTATTAATTATCGATGATTTAATGAGAGAATCTTCGAATAACATTATTCTCGATTTATTTACAAAGTGAAGTCATCATAAGAATTTAAGTGTGATTTTTATTACACAAAATTTTTTTCACAAAGGAGCTAGTCAACGCGATATTTCATTATGTGCAAAATACCTTGTTATTTTTAAAAATCCACGTGATCGTTCGCAAATACAATATCTAGCGCGTCAAGTCTATCCCGAAGACCCAAAATTTTTACAAGAAGCGTATCTCGATAGTACGTCAACTGCTCATGGCTATCTTTTGTTGGATTTGAAACAGTCGACCGAGGATGAATTTCGTTTTCGTACCTCTGTATTTCCCGATGATAAATTGAGTTACGCATATGTACCGAAGAAGAATAAGAAATTCCGATAAAAGTAGAGGATTCTATGATTAAAGCTTCAGTCTGATTGAAACAATGGCAGGGAGAGGAGCGTCTGCGAGAACCGATAGTCGTAGACGGCGTAGAAGACAGCGTGGAGGTGGTGGTGGTGGTGGTGGTGGTGCTGCTGCTGCTGCTGCTGCTACTGAAGAAGAAGATACAAGGTGTGGATGCCTACCAAAGCATTTTACAAAAAAGCGTGTTGCAGTATTGAATGCTCTTTGTCATGCAGATAGTCAACAGCGCCTAGCGCTGTTACGTGTAGCTGATAAAAAACTCATTAAAATCATATGCAAGTGCTTGTTAAATGTATTGCGTGGAGTCGTTAAAATAAAAAACTCGCACAAGTCAATGTTAAAAAAACATAAAAGTGTTTTGAGAAAATTATTAAATAAATCCAGTAGTAATAACAGTGAAAAAGAGTGGAAAAAAAAGAAACGCGTCCTTATTCAAAACGGTGGTGCTTTTTTACCAATATTACTTGCACCAATTATAGGTGCACTTGTGTCAAAAATATTTGGAGTCTCTGGAAATTAAAATATGGAGCACGCTCGTAAAATGATCATTGTACCAGAGGAAACATACGAGAGAGTAGCGAAGTAACAGCAGCAACAACAACAACATATAGTAGAAGAGTCGAGTAATGCTTTAGAGCCAACGATACAGACAAAGGATGATAATTTAAGTCGTCTCGATGCTGAGATGCACGATATATTTTTTTCAAAATGTATCACCGATGAACGTGCGAAATGTCAAAAATATTTACAAATTTTAATACATTTATCGATTTGTAAGCGTAGTCCTGACTCTGATAGTCTCTCGAATACCTTGTTTACCTTTTCTTCATGCTCTTCCAACGTATTCGCATAAATTACTATGTCATCGAGGAATACATACATTTCCACGCCCTGTAGGCCTAATAGGACACAGTCCATTAATCGCTGGAAAGTCGGGGGTGCGTTGGTAAGTCCGAATGGCATACATAATTACTCGAAATGTCCATACTTAGTATTAAAAGCCGTCTTTTGTATATCCTCAGGTTCCAGCTCAATTTGGTGGAACCCCATTGCTAGATCGAAAACTGAAAAATACTGTGCGCTACTAGTAGCGCTCTGTAGTTGGTTAAATAACTCCTAATCTTGTCCTGTCGGTCCTCTCTTATATTTAACTCGGACTGGTTCTTCGTCCGTTGTCCGGATTTTATGTCTCACACGATTTGTTCTTGGGGCCGTATTTCCAGGCAAATAGAACAAATGTGAATATTTTCTCACTATTCGCTGTATTTGTTTCAGTCCTTGGCGTGTATGGTAAGATTGCTGTACCTTATCCATGATGTATTTTTCTCTATCTTCTTGATTTGTAATGGGTTCGCCCTCCAAGGGAAACTCGAAAAAGTCGTCGTCTTCGCTCATATCAAAAGGTTCGAGAAACTGAGGAGTAATTTCAATTTCCACTGGATCTTCTCTCGTATTTATGGCCATAGCGTAACAGTATCCGTTTTCATTGGTAACCGCAGCTTCTCCAATGTAGACGCCCGGGACTGTTGTTATTCGCCGCAGGTACACCTCTCCAACTACTGAGTCTTTCGTAGCTGGGATTCGTATTGGCACCTTTGCTCTAGCTGGTAATTTAATGACTGCTTTACCGTGTGACTTAAAACCCTTATAACTAAAAGGTTTTTTCGGTGATTCCAACGTTACGGGTTCGATGTTTTCATTTTCGAATGAAAATTCGTACTTCATATAATAAGAGGTAGCACTTTTGACTGGAAACTTTTCGTGTCCCAAAGGTCCGTATTTTTCGTCCGGATTTATCTGGTTTTCCGGGAATACTTTATGCATAAACGGGACGGGAGTTATAGGATGGCTTTCCGTAATCAATACTTCGTCCCCGAACATAATGTTCACTTTTTCATAATACAAAAACGGATTTCCTAGTATTAAATCCTCTTCTAACGGAGTCTCTGCAGGTAGGACATGAAAGAGGTGTTCTTTGCCCATTATTGTTAATTTTACTGTACCTTGAGTCACCATGCCTTTAGGAGTATTCCCATAATGTGCATAAAATTGTCATGTTCTATTACAGTTTCTGGTTTTAGTGAACTGTGCTTTACGGCATTTATCTGTGACCCAGTGTCGATTAAACAGATGGCCTCGGTTGTCTCTAGCTGGTCTACTCGTAGTTTTATGGACGGTGTTGTCCGGTCTGCGGTAGTGATTCGAATTATTTGTGTTGGATATCCTCTGGGGTTGTTGTTCTTGGGCTCATGGGACGCTGTTGGGATGGTGAGCTCATCGCTACGTCCTTTAGATAAGCTGCTTCCCAGTTTAAATGATTCTTGTCACCGCGGTATGGTGAATTTGATCTGGACCTGTCCGTTTTAGGATCGTACAGCCGATTATCCGGCCTTGCATGAGGTGGATGGTAGTCCATGCCAGGCATAAGCGGTTGCATTGGGTAAGGCATGTAGGGGCTCATGTAAGGGTAAGGTTCATCCAGGATTCCCGGGTGGATCAAAACAATAAGGATTGGGTGGCATGTACGGATACGGTCCCATCATCGGTGGATAGGGATGTCCATAGTGTCCTTGCTGTATCATTTCTGATGGATGTCTCGGTACTGGGGACACTGATCGACTTCTGGCCTGTCCAGGTGTCCGTTTTAATATACTTACAGGACCCGTGGGTTCGGGTGCGTTAGCATAGCTGAATTGAGGAGGAGCTTTTATCCTCCCATTTTCAATTGTTGTTCTAGGACAGTGAGAGTCATTCGGATCATATGTATAATTTACCTCGTTTCTCTTCGGCTCAGGATTATTAAAATTCACCTTTTTAGGGATGTTACTCTCTGAGTCGTCGTGATGTCTGTGTGACGCGAAATACTGGTAATTCCCGGGATCTTCTCTTTCGTTCGGGGCTTGATCCGGTTTACAGTACACGTAGTGTACTCTAGGGTATTCATAGCTTTCACAATACATCTTAATTCTGGCTTTCGCATACTTTATTGCGGTGTTGAATGACGCTGTTAATGTTTGTGGAGCTGTGTCTATAATTCCTTTTCGCCAACCGTCGGGAAGACCATTGACAAAGGACTCGAGCGCGAGCAACTCCAAGTGTGGTCTTTGGTCCACTGCAGCTTGAATGACCGTCAGATCTTCCTTAACAGCCGCTATGGCATTATTTATCAGAGCATTCAGAGGTCCGTAAAATTGCCGGACATTCTCTCCCTTCCTCATTGATGCAGTTTGAATTTCGTTCAAGTAATATCCGTAAGATCTTGAAGGGGCAAAGCAGTCTCTGAGGTGTTTCTTAAGCTCGGCTAACGTTTGAAAATTATAGCCTTCCAACGATTGTCTCGCCTTGCCCTTTAACCGTGATATCACGAACCTTAAAAATTGAGGTTCTTGTTCTGCTGGGAGGAAGGTAAAACCATTGTCTACGTCTTGTATAAATTCTTTTAAATTTAAATTGGTTCCGTCATACTCCGGTATATGCATTACTGCTCTGGAAATGTTTTGTGTTTGACTGGCTTCTATCACGCTGTGTGAAACGTCCACCAGTTGTCGATCGCGTTCCAATTGCTAAACGCGGTAAAACTGATCGAGAGCTGCTATTCTCTGGCCGACGTCCGGCAAGGCCAGGATCTGCTCCCTAGTTTGATTTAAGTCATCTGCCATCGTATTTACTTGATTCAATACTTTTTAGTATCAAAAATTATTTTAGAAAAAAATTCTTTTTACTTCCAATTACTAAATTCCAAAAATTCTACTTAAAACTTCTAAGTTAGTTCTTCTAAAATTCAGAATTCTAGTCTAATTATTGCTCCAGTAACAATGGCTAGTTTCCCACCAGGGATGCCATTTTGTAAAGACCGTATTTGATAGGAATACGGGCTGCGCAAGTTTTACAAATAATTGCGTTGGTGGAATATGCGCGGACACTCTCGTGCGCTGACTGTAGTCGGTCCGCTTTTGGTGGACGATGCTGAGTTCGCTTTTATACTTACGCGCGGACGTTGTGCTTGTACTGAGGTTTTTATCTTTGTGACTATTGATGTTGTAGGCACTTGATCATCTTTCTATTTACTTCATTAAGATGTAGGTTATTTTATGGATTACTCTCAATTAATAGAATAATAATTGTAGAAACTGGTTAAATTGTTATCTTTGTTTTATTGAGGGCAACCCAGAACTCAGCGGACAATACAGTTTCTTACAGGATGTTATTGCTTGTGCATTGGTATCTTATAGTTACTTCGATGTTGGTACAATAAAACTTAACTTACAGTATATTCGTTCTGATATTTGACCTGAACTGGATAGTCCTTCGTGGCACGACAGATGCTAATTGATCTTACTCTACACGATTACTCGTGGCTAATTTATGTGCGGTAAATCTAATTTTCTCTATGGTTTCCCACTAACGCCGGTCTGCTATCGACGGGCCCTTCGCTTGTTGCACGATGCAGACTCTCAAACCAGAAAACAAGGAGTTCTACTATAACTTGCACAGAGTTTGAATGTTTTCTAGGCACTCAATAGGCGATGCGTACAGAGGTATAGCATTCGTACTCGCTAACAAGTTACTTATACAAAAGGCGCTCCGTGGATCGTTTCCTGGCTTTTTAAAGCCTCGGTGACGATTCAAGGATTTGTGAAATTACGTGAAATTACGTGAAACGCGGCAACGATCGACCAATCAACACCTGACGTGCAACGACGATGTACAAAAGTAAGTCAGTAATATGCGAGTATAAGAAATGCTGACTCGTAGGTCAAAGCACTCGCTCCGATGTTCGGCGATCGGTTTTGAGCTGTCGCAATCGGTTTAGTATACGTCGTCTGTATGAGTACACGAATGCAGTCGTACAGGCGATGTATGTGTGTGTATATACAGGGTGACCCAATTTAAACGGGCACCGCTCATAACTCGTCAGGGACAGCCACAATCGAAAAAATGGTGGAGACCAAAGTTGTAGGATATCGAAGGGGCAACCCGATGGTGACCTTGGATTTGACCTTGAACGCGTTTTTCAAGGTCATTTGAAGGTCAACTTTGGATTTTTAAATAGGAACCCCATTCTTTTATTGCGGGAA
>QLSS01000140.1:122503-157525 GCA_024372645.1 Trichomalopsis sarcophagae | reverse complement strand
CTCTCTCTCTCTCTCTCTCTCTCTCTCTCTCTCTCTCTCTCTCTCTCCCCCTCATACACTAGTCAGACTGCTCTTGTGCAGACGTTCTCTCTCTTTTATGTACACACTCCAGCTCTCAGATATATTTCTCGACTATTGATTATCACAAATTCATACATCTCTTTTGCTCACTGCTTGCATGTATACGCATTTCTCGTATATACTATTTATTTATTTATTTTACCATGAAAAAAGCCCTATCTATCAATATATCAATCTCTCACACTACCATATCATAAGCTTCATCTGTTCTTTTCTGTACAATTTTGATACATTATCTGATTTCAGAAATATTTAATTTTTTTAATTTATTACAGGATAGCTTCAACTATTCATTGGTGAATATTCTGACCTCTAAAAAGTCTTTGAAAATTTTCGAGACCAGAGTATGCAAGTCTATGGCCTCAATCCTGCTTACTAATATACTCCAGGCTTTTCCTGGGATGCAATGCTTGAACATACTGGTGTTTAATTAAAACTTTTAACAAATATCGATATGGTACTTTTTATAGAGCGTGGAAACCGAGGTGGTTTAAGTCAGTGTTCAAATCGGTATGCATCAGCTAGTCATAAGTATATGCTTGAAAAGTATAATAAAGATAAAAAAAATGAATATTTAATTTATTAGGTGCGAATAATTTGTATGGATTCGGACTTTCACAATGTATTCCTTACGATGAATTTGATTGGTTTGAAAATTTTCAAAATTTCGATTTATTTTCCATCGCATCAGATGCTTCTCATGGTTATATTTTAGAGATTGATTTAGATTATCCTAGCGAAATACACGATGAGCATAATGATTTACCATTTTGTCCGGAACATACAAAACCTCCTGGATCAAAGCAAGAAAAACTTTTAGCTACGCTTCATCCTAAAAGAAATTATGTAATTCATTATGTTACTCTCCAACAAGCTCTTTCTAACGGTCGTCGTCTCATTAAAATACATAAAATTCTAAAATTCAAGCAGTCTCCAGGGTTCAAATCATATATTCAAAAAATGAATTTGAAAAGAATTTTTTCAAGTTAATGAACAATTCAGTATTTGGCAAGACTATGGAAAATGTAAGAAAAAGAGTTTCAGTCAAGCTTATGAGTAAATATGATGGAAGATATGGTGTAGTAGCTTAAATTTCAAAACCAAACTTTCACAGTAGTTCAATGTTTAATGAAAATTTAGTTGCCATACAGCTAAATAAAACTGATATACTTATAAATAAACCAATTTATGTTGGACTTATAGTTCTAGATATCTGCAAAACATTGATGTATGATTTTCATTATAATTATATGCGACAAGTGTATAAAGATGATTGTAAATTATTATATCCAGATACTGATAGTTTCATCTATGCTATTAAATGTAATGATTTTTATGAAGATATGAAAAGAAATATTCATAGATTCGATACTTTAGATTATCCTGCAGATAATATATTTAACATGCCTCGTGTTAATAAAAAAGTCGTGGGACTTATGAAAGATGAGTGTAATGGTCAGATTCTTACAAAATTTGTCGGATTGAGAAGCAAAATGTACAGTACACGTGTTAATAATTAAGATAGTATGAAACGAATTAAAGGTATTAAGGCTTTAGTTGTAAAGAAAACCATTGAATCTTGTGACTACTTGAACTGTCTACGAAATTCATGCATTTAGAGTCGAGAGCAGTATGCTATAAGATCAAAACTTCATAACGTCGTGACCATTAGACAGAGAAAGATCGCTCTTAGTTCTTATGACGATAAAAGATTCCTTCAAGAGAACAGTTTCGATACGCTTGCCTGGGGGCATTACAAAATACTACAAAATGGTTAAGTTCAAATTATAACTATACACATGTTTTATACAAAATTCAATTTAGAAACGTTTGATTTCAGCAAAGAGAAGTGTGTACGATTCAAGAAAGAGCCAACCATTCATTTGATGTATACATGGAGATTTGCACATCATGAAGCTCGATGTGGAAAGTGGGAGGAGGTAGCATAGCGTGATCAAGAACGTTTTAGGCGAAGAATCGTACAAGCGAATGAAATTATAATGCCTATACTTACGAAAAAAAATTGAAGGAAATGTAAAATAAATAAACAATAAATTCTCTTTTATTAATTATAATTTATTTGTGTGCGTGTGTGTATGTGTGTTTACATATCATTCTTATTAATCCAACTGTTATGAGTATTATCAAAACCTAACCATTTTACATAAACTCTATTACCCCTTTTTTTAAAACCTTTTCAATTAAATAGATATCTGGATATTTAGTCTTGAGAAGTTCTTCCTCATAGAATCCTCCAGCTATTAGCTTGTATTATAATCCTTCAGATGATAAGTGTAGGGCTTTGTAGGTGAAACTAGTGTTATTGTAAAGACTTCGGTTGACCAATTGGGTGTATAGCCTTTGTCGAAAACCTCCTTGTTTCTGCTTACACGCACCTTATCTCCAACTTTAAATTTAGCTCGTTTAAACAGACCTCGTTTCAGCTTTTAAATTCGATTAAGTATTTGTTTAATTTTGCCTCTATTCACTTCAGCAGGCTTCATTCCTGTTGTTCGATGTCGACTATTATACTGCAAAGTTAAATCTTGTAAAATGTGCAACCATTTATATGTGCCACGTAGACTAAATAACTTCCACATATTGCTTTTTAGAGTGCGATTGAAACGTTCACAAATTGATGCTTTAAGATTACGGTAAGCAAAATATAGATGAATTTTGTAACTTTTCATTAGTTTATCAAAATCCTTATTGTAAAAATCCTTTCCACGATCTGTTTGCAAATTTTTTGGAACTCTTTTTTGCATTAGTATTGATTTCATAGCTTGAGCTACACACTTACCAGTTTTTTGTTTCACTGGCACAGTCCAAGCATACTTTGAGAATACATCGATAGCAGTGAGCAGGTATTTAAACCCTTTATTCTGTTTAGCATATGGAATCATTTCAACAAGATCTGCCTGCCATGTTTCGTCGATGTCTTTGATTAGAAAAGAGCGACGTGGATAATTACGTCGAGCAGGTTTATGAGGTTCCTCCACTAGTCCTGCTTTCATCCTGATTTACTGGAGAATTCAAAATTTATAATTTCTTATGCAAATCTGCTAGCGTATTATTCATTCTAGATAGTTCAGCTTTGATATTTATAATTTTGCCATTTACTACCTCCTGCAAATCTTTGACAATTTTTTCAGTTCTTCCTTCAATTAAATTATTTGCAGACTTCAAATTTACAGCATCATCTTGATCTGCAGCATCACCTACATGACACAGTTTTCGGTTCTCTAAATCAAAATTTCCATTACCAGTCAGCTTGAATCCTAGTCCAGGCAGTCCTCGAGATACATCGCCATGGACTAGCTAACGTCCAAACACGTCAATGCTCATTTTGATACTGAATCAATAATTCCAGCTTCACGTAGCTCCTTAATGATTGATTGTATTTCGTTTATATGGTTATTATTGCCAGCACTTGTTTCAGCTACAAGTAGCCTTAAACAATCTATAAGCTCGTGTGGATTATCCCAATAAATGTAATCCGTATGAGTATTTTTACGAGCGATCTTATACGACATGAGCCCCTTACCACTTTTGCCAATCTTGAGAATTTTACTCACAAAATCGGTATATTTCTTACTTGCATTTTCACGAATATTCTTCGCCGGATCATAGTATTTTTTGTGTGCACTTGTAGCCTTTAGAATCGTAGCATATTTTTTATCACCATCAGTGATTAAAGTATCATCAGGATATTTCTTGAATAATAATTCCACTATACCTAAAGTCTTTGCATACTCTTTGTCATCAATGATGATTTTATCGTTTCTAAAACTTATTGGACTATTTCCCATCATGAGTGAAACATAACGCATTTTTCGCACCCCATATGTTGTATCTAAGGTTTGTACTTGTCCATTAAGCAACAATTGAACGTTTCTATCAACACTATCGTTAGTGTTTTCATCATCCAAATCATCAGCATCATCTTTAGTGATGTAGTTTCTTCCTGATCCGAAATATCTGAATCACCAACAGCTGATTCAAAAGCTGATTCACCGATATCGACGTCGTCTTCGTCGTCGTCTTTCTTTCTAATCCATTCTAATTTTCTCTTCTTTCTCGTTTCTTTTCTAGCTGCTACTGCTGCTGCTGCTGCTGCCAATAAATTTCTTTCACTTACATTAATGAGCTTTTCTAGAGGTTGAACGATTGGCTTAAACGAGTCATTCAAACATTTTTCCGCTTCTAATTTATGTAGATTTAATAAATTATACTTTCTTTGCACAGCGTTTCGAGCTTTCTCAACTTTACGCAGGACTGTAGTATTTTTATTAAAATCAGACATCTTAATAGTTTAGAGTCTCAAAACTGAATGATAAATTTCTTCCGAATTCTGTATATCTATTACAAACTTATTTTTTCTTTAAAAAAACTTATTTTTTCCAGTTTTAGATTTTTTACTAAAATAATAAGCAGCCAAATAACTTGAAACTTTAATGGGATATAGTTTGACATGTGACCCATGAGCATGATTTTTTTGGTGAGGTTATGTTGTTTAGTTTCAAAGATATGAAATTAAAAAAAAATGACCTTTCACATTTTATCTAGCCGAATTGTTTGTAACGATGGGATGATTGCAAAAACGCGAAATAGTGTTTTTTAAAAATCAAAAATCGGCCATAAAATAAAAAATAGTTAGAAAAATAAAAAATAAATGTTTTTCCCGAATTCAGAATCCAAAAATATACATGCATGTCTAATTTTATTGATATTCACTAAGTAGTTCCAGAAATATTACGGTATACATACACACACAGCATCCATACACATACACACACAGACATCCATACACATACACACACAGACATCCACACACACACACACACACACATCCATTCGGACATCCATGCGGACATCCATGCGGACATTTTCTAAAAACACGTGATTTGAACTTCTAACACACCAAAGTATTTTCTAAAAGCTTTGACGAAACTCAAAATTTTACTATTACAAAGCTTCCTCTAGGAGGAAGCAAAATCGATGGGAAAAGTAAAGTTAGTGTTCCACGCATATTGCCTGTTGCCAGCAAAGTAGGCGGAATCGCAAAAGCAATAAATAAGGCAAACGCTGCTAAGAAACAAATGGAAGAGCAAAATAGACATAATGAAAAAATGGAAATGCTGACATTTGGAAAGAGACTGTTTCTAAACCGGCATCTTTCTCAAACAAAACAAAACAAAGAAACAATGTGGAAAAAAATAAACTTCGATGAAATAAGATTGCCAAAACGTGCACTCACCGACTTGGATCTACTCAAGTATGCAAAATTAATGAAAAGAACAAATTTAATGCCCTACCTTCAAATAGCTGCCGAGCCAATGAATCGGCACCCATACGCACGCACACATTACGACTTTACGGCAGGAGACTAAGCAGAACAGACCGATACTAAAACCGAGCCGCTACAAAATGTAACGAATACAGCACACCACAAGTAGAGAGAAAAATAAGAAGCATCAGGGACCGCGCATACCCGAACTCGATGCACGTGCAATGAAGGGAAACACATAGAGCGCGCAGCGCTATCAGCAAGTGACACATAAGTCACGCGCTCTGGAAGCTTGAGGAGCCGCCAAAGAGGACACCGCGCGAGTCGGCTCAAAATGTATAGAGGAGCTTCTATAAGCCTATAGATAATAAAAAGTAAATCAGAGGCGAGTTGACAGGAGAGGGGCACAAGGGGACTTGATGTACTAGAGGAGAGGATTAAACGCTCCAAATAAGGCAAGAAGTTGCATCTAGGCCTCCTAATTGGCTAAACGCCCACCCCGCCGAGGAGGCGAAAATCGGAGATCGCCTCTGCTACGAGAGCATAAACGAGCCCAGCAACAGGTCCTCACGTCCTCAGTCTATTCTAAACATCATCGACACACGCAAACTCTGCCCGAATTCAGTTCGGTGTTTCGCGACTTAGAATAATTTCGGTTTCCTGGGACTTAAATTTCGAATAGTACAAAAACTTAGGTTCTTTTTTTTATCATTTAAAACTTAGAACAATTTCGGCCGTGCAACACTTATAAAATTTTCAATTTACCGAACTAGCATACTTATGTTGTTATTCGTCAATTTTGACAAACCAAAATAATTAACAAAACGTCAGATAGTTGCGAGTGAGCGCTATTTACAAGTTGTTTAAACTTCTATAAAATAAGAGAAAAGCAAAATCGCGAGTGTATTTTGAACCTGAAAACTCTTGATTTCATGCAAACCAATCAACCCTCGCATTTACTCCGCTTCGGTAGCTGAGCCAAAGCTGCTTAGAGGACGTGCTGGTAGCCGAGCAGTCCAATAGCAGAGAATAAAAAAAGGGAAGTGACTTAAATTAAATAAGCATGATTCAATCGTGCACTTATCTATTTCTCTCTCATTATTAGAAATCCAAGTAGCCTCTCGAATATCACGAATTCGCGATAACAATAGCATCAATCGCGATAAGAAAAGCAGTGGAATCAAAATTTAGGAGTTTAAATTAAATTTGTTTGTGTAACGGGAATGAGTGCAATTTCAAAAGACTTTCCGGTGACGACTGGAGGCTGTTCTATTAAATAGATCGCAAAGGTACTCAAACACGGACGGCACTCAGCTTCGCGCTCTGATGCTTTGTCCTCGTCCGTTCTTATGAAATCAAAATAACCCGTAGAGTTACTGTCCGGTGACAGCTTTCAATAGCTTAGGACATAACATTACACTGGCAGTTGCAACAAATTTAAGAGCCTAAACTCAGGTGAACGTTAGAGAATCGTGGCCCAGGAGAACTTGTGCTACAACTATCTGTAGAAGAACCACTGCCCATCTCTTAATTCCTGCCGAGATTGCGACCAGCTACACCACACCTTTCTCCATGATGGCGCTGGGAAGAGAGTGAGACCGCCCTGAATTCGTCGACGATACCAACTAAAACACTACGGGTGGGAGACAATAGCGTCGTCCCAGCTACAGCGGCTGAAGACGAATCAAACTTGTCATGACCAGCTCTGCTGCTGACTGCTTGAATTCGGTTGAGCAATTCTAGAGGCATTCGAAGTACGGTCCGAGCGCTCCTAGACTCTTGCTTGAACGTCACCATTGTCACCCTTCAACTGCTACGAAAATTTGGTGACGCTTAGACCACGGGAAGGTCAAATTGGGGTTCTCAGTCGTTAACGGCAGACCTATCCACTCCGCTCAGACCCGATGACACCTCTACATATACTCCAACAAACTTGCCCAGCCCTTCCAAATCAAACGGACCACGTACGTAAGCCACTTGAAGGCCTTGAGCTGGCTGACCCAAAGTTCTACGTCCAAGGTCGTGCCGACGCCTCACATCCTCTACATCGGCCCTTTCCTGGCGCAGCAGACTGTCTTTGGATGGACTGCCACCAGGGCCCAAGGTGGCCACACTAAAAGAATACCGAAGGCACCGTGTACTGTCACCCAGGCCTGCATACCTGCGGGAGATATGTCGTGCCGCTCTTGAAGAGTGGCCACATGCCCTCGTAATCGACGTTCATCTCGCCCAGGACATCCGTGTCCGAGTCGCTACCGTTAAAACGGCTGATAGTCGATACACCTGGTTGATCGCCAAGCTCATTTGCCTACCCATAAACTCGTCTCCGAAACCCCCCACCGCTAATTGATCTGCCGAAAATCTCTTGATTTACCCGGAAGGGCAGGCAGTCTTTTAAACAACTTCAGGCTCATCGTTCCTTGAACGAGGCAGGTGAATTGTACGGGAGTTTTGCGAAAGTTCTGCCACTTGCCAAGAAATGGCACGCACTACCCTCTCTCTCTCTCTCTCTCTCTCTCTCTCTCTCTCTCTCTCTCTCTCACGAGCGTTCCGCTCCTGGTCAGTCGTCAACCAATCGCAGCCAAAGACAGTCGCTTTCAGAGTGTGAACTTATGTACGCCTGTAATCGACCAAGTCTCACTGATTAAGAAAACATTTACGCAAAGATGCTATAGATTTCTGTACCCCGCCTACCTAACCCACCAATATCCAAAACAGAATATATCTGCACAAACAGTTATTTGCAGCATTCCTTTTACCTGAACAGAATCTGCAGATTAGCATAAAAAAAGAGCATATCTGCAAAAATAGTTATTTGAAGCATCCCTCTCATCTCGACCAAAACTGCAGATAACATCTTTTAATATGTTTTCTATAAATGTTTTATAGTAGGAATGTATATTTTTATCATATTTATCAGCACGAATGTTTAATCGCGGCATTCCATTGATCTCGATCAAATTTGCTGATTACATCTTGTGATATGCGCGGATACATACAGCATTTGCAGCCTTCCTTTCATCTAGACCAATCTTAAGATAATCTTCATAATTTATGTGTATTATATGTTATATTATATATCGAAAATATAAAAACCAATATATTAATTTCTTCTATTTTTTCGGAAATGTTCTCACAGCTTTCAATGCATCTGGACCAAATCTTAAAATATTTTCTGGTAGGAATATATATTTTTATCCTGTGTACCTGTTTATACTATTAATTGTTTTTTTATTTATAAAATATATCATGTTTTGGGAAATAAATGCAAACAAAAAATCCAGACAGATAAACGGTCACTTTTTGGGCGCTGTTATTGCTAAAAACTAGTCAAAATTTGATAAAATAAATCGGTTACTTGAACGATTTAAGTTCAAAGAACATTCCTACAGCAAAATCGATTTAATTTTTTTATTTTTATGAGTTTTGGAGGATTTTTACAAAATCAAACAAATATATAATTTTAATATTGTGTAGAGTAGATATTATAATACAAGAGTATATTCTAATTATAAACAAACAAATTACAACATAAAACCATATTATGCAATATTATGTTTTCTTACAATAAAAAAACATCATGTAATTTTAAAAATAACTTTTTATAAATACTAATATTTTTTTTAATTGTTAAACTATTAAAAAACGCTCGCTTTGCTTGCGATTTATAAATTCATTGTACTGATATTTAATTATTTGACGTATCATTATTAAATATACTGTTAAATATTTGATGTACACTCGATGATTGCTGATTTTTGGGGAACGTTTTTGGAATGCCCCAATCAGATTGCCCAATTTATAAATTCTAACTAACCAAAAGCATGATTTTAAAAACTTTCCACGAAAAATAATAACCGTTGAGTATAAATGAGTATATTTAATACAGCAAACATTCTATAAAAGTAGTTATAGCTACTAGTACATAGGATTGGTTTTATTATTATTATTGTATTATGAGTCGGGCTTATTCAGACCACTGGACGCATGGATAATCCCTTGACCTTCCTAAAGATTAGTTCAGTCGCTATTTTGAGCGCCAATCTCTTCCCAGAATAAGAAAATTCCGAGGGCATGTTTGGCCTGAACCTTTTCCGCAACCTAGGTGGCGACACCTCTTTTTCACTATAGCGGGGCAGTTACTTAGTCCCATTGCATATCTATGAGCATTCAGGCTGCCATGTCTTGTAAGGATCTCCATAAGCAGCTTGGTTTTCGCTCTTTTAAGGCCACGGATTACTCTTTACCAGTTTTTCTCATTGTCAGTTGTCAGGAAGGCTTTTTCTACGGGCCCGGATCGAAGTGAGAGCAAAGATCGTCCGACAAGTGTTCCAGCGCGTCATGCAAAATGACGCGTAGGCCTCGTGGTATGTGTGGCCACTTGAATACTTGATTATTTTTCTCTCCCTCTGTGGGATACTCCCGGTAATTGGAGAGACCGCGGGGCGAGGAAAAACCGAGAGTTTCCTGCGCGGACGTGATTAGGCTAAAACAAGCGAAGCTTGTTGGGAGCATGTTGTCCGGATCGACTGCCATGAAGTTAAAGCATGGAGTCGTTGTTCTGCGCTTCGGTCGAGCGGACATGCGGATAAGAGTTTCAGTTATTGTTAGATTTATGGTTGACAACGAGTTGAGGTGCGTTTAGGCTAAGATATTTTTTTATGTATGCGCTCTGTTCCTGGCGTAGGTTTTTCTCTCAAGATTTTTTCCTGCGTCGCATGTGAAAGCCTGAGTGAATGCGGGAACAAAGCAGGGACAAAATGTGAAGACTGCAACGACTGCGGAGCACGTTCGCGTTCGGGAAGAGTTCCGAGGTTCCGAGCGGCGAGAGCGCGCGCGTCACCGTGTTTACTCAGCGCCGGACGCAGAGTCGGGTCCGATTTTTTATAGCTTTTCGCGGAGGGAAAATTTCGAGATTTAGCTGCATCGGCATCTCGCGATTCAAACCGACGGATGAGATCCGGGAAGAGGAACTCGAGATTTGGGGACTTTGCGGAGGCGAGCGTCGCCCTGTGTGCTCTGCGGGGTCAGTCTGAATCGCGACACAAAGCTAAGTGCTTCGTCTTGTAGTTTTTGTTACGAGTTTTTATTTTAGTTTGCTTTATGATTGTATAAGTTTTTATTCCTCTATTATTTTCAGTCTAATCGATTTTAGCTTGATTTCATTTTTTATAGTTTAAATAAATTTATTTTATTAGAGGCGCGAGTTATATGAACCGCATTAGTCGTCGCTTATTCACCGCTTGTTATCGACTACTTCCCACATGCCGTATCGATCGCCCCAGCTCTCGAAACCTGCAACAATACGTTGGCACGTACAGCGGAGCACGCATCGAGCACGCATGGAGAACAATGGAAGAAAGATTAAACAAACAAAATTGCAGACCTTCTAAAAAGGCTCTTGCATCGGCAACGAGCCAGTCTCTGTCGGGTTTTCAAACTGTCAAGACGTAACAATAAACGTGATAAAATCCATATCCTATTTTATTACTTACCTGCAAATATATGTACAGTCTGCAATAAGTACACTTAACTCGTTAACTCCGAGCGCGTTACTGCTCAGGTGAGCAGCCACACTGGCCTTAAGTGCTAGTTTGTTTAGGGTCAGAAAACAGTCCCATACCAGCCTAGATTCGGTGGGTGAAGTTGTTTAGTGCCTGGAGAGCACTTTTGCTATCGAAGCAGATATAGATCCGCGGGAGCGTGCTCTTTGCTAGTGCCGCTTGCGCCTCCTACATGCCCATATAGACCCCAATCTTTCAGCAATATTGCTCAAATGTTGTGTTCACAGATTCGCTGAATTCAATAATATTGTTGAAAAATTATAAAACCTTGCTAAGCTTTTGGAGCAATATTGCTGTGGACAGCTATGTCCGTTCTACTATTGCAAGTTCGCCTGTTCTGGGCCGCTTTGTCATTAGTACACCCCAGCTCCTGCAGCATCCTTCCTTTTGGATCCGTCTGTATACCCCAGGTCTCCATCATTCGGGATGTTTATTCTTTCGTCATTCCAATCTCCTCTGGATGGGATGCTTACTCTACATTTCTTGTTAAACGGGAAGTCTTTGTTCATGGCATTCGGGTTCATCCGCAGAGTTCCCTTTTTGTCCAATCCGTTTGGGAGCTATTGTAGCTCCTGCATATTGCCTTCCCCAAGCGAGTAGGTGATCCTGTGCAGGGTTTGCGCAGCCGCTGCAGCCAGTGTCAGTCTTAGTGGTTCTACATCAAGCACCATTCCCATTGTCGCTGTTGATTTCATAGCACCTGAAATGCTTCTCACATTTTGGCTCCTCAGTCGTTCGAGGAGAATGTCTAACGTGAAGAGAGCCGCTCGTGTCCTCCACACTATCGAACCGTACGTCATCCTGGGTTTGAGTACGGCCTTATACATTCACCTTAAGAATTCTGGTGATTGGCCCTAGTTTCTCCCTACGACACTTCTGATTTGCCACAGGTTGGCCATGACCTTGACTATCACGTATTACAGGTGTTTGCTCCAGGACAGCTTACTGTCTAGAATGACCCCTAGATATTTGACTCTTAAAAGGCAGTTTCTGCCCCCCCAAGGGTTAAGTTGCATTCCCTTTTCCATTTATATTTCCTGGTGCAGACCAGGACCTCAGTCTTAGCAGGATTGATAGATAACCCGACCTTATTGCACCACTTATTTACTAACGTTAGGGCACTTTGCATGGCTCCGATCAGGAGGTCAGGGAGAGGTCCGCGTGCAATGATTAGGATGTCGTCTGCATATCCTATTGCCGTACAGCCTGTGTTGTTCGATTCAGTCAGCAGCTCATCCACTCTCAGGCACCATATGAGTGGTGAAAGGACGTCACCTTGAGGTCATCCAGACCCCACCGTATCTTTAAATGTCGTTCTTGCAATTTTCCAACTTGTGGTCTGTAGATAACACAAACACATACTTTTAAAAGAAAGAGCATACCTGCACAAATAACTACTTGCAGCATCTCTTTTATCTGGACCGAATCTGCATATAACATCTTGTGATATGCATAAATACATAAAGCATTCGTCATTTCATATTCACAAACAAATAACTTTAAAAAAAAGATTATATCTGCACAAATATTTAATGGCAGCATGTCTTTTAACTTGACCATGCGACGTTGCAAACGTCGCAGCCGCGTCGATACGAGGAATCTCGTTGGATGCGGCCAAGCCCTGAGTGCGCGGAACAAACAAGCGAGTCGACGTGTTGTTGCCGGTGCCGGCCTGTCCTCAAGTTCGTGGAACGGGCTAGCTAACCGTCATCGTCGGCGAGAGAGTGAGTATCGTTGGCGCGAGAACGAGCCTCGTCGGCGCGCGCGCTGATAGGTCCTTCGCATGTCACCAGCCAATCAGCAAGCGCCGTTACGCTGCTCGTTATCCGCGCGGACAGGCAGCCAATCGGAAGCCAGCAAGAAGCGCGGGCCCGACGAGCACACGGTTTCTCTCACTCGCTAATTTTCGGCATCTAGGCGGAACGCGACCCCAACAATATCGGGAAGGGTGGACTCTAGGCCCTTCCTGCTGCCAAACATCTTTCTATTTCGACACTCCGGTCCCGGCTCTACGTAAGCTCGGTAGTCTTCTCGAGCTTGTACAAGCATTTGCTACGATTTGCAAGTACGCACGGTTTTATTTTAATATAAAGTATTAAGTAAATTTAACAGAATTTGTGTGTGTTCTATTGTTATTATTTTAACAATATCCTTCATCCTTTCACATTAGAACCAAAGAAGCGGTCAGCATCAAAAAAGTAAGGAAACATCTATTTTAGCTATCCTACCTTACTCATTTCCTTTTTATAACTATCGCTTGGATAAATGAACCGAATAACACCGGGTCATTTATCCATTTTCTCTACCTTTTAGAATTTAGATCCAATTAACCCCGGGTCATTTTCTAAAAGTTTTATTTTCCCTTCTTTTATTTTTTATCATTCACAAACATTCAAAGCACCCAGCTATTGCACGAAAGTGTAGGCTAAAGGTGTAATAACTACATAAGTGCGGTAGCATCGTTAGATATTACATTAGGAACAAGTTATCTCCATCTATTTTCAGGCTGATGGTTCTGGATGACCAGGTTGGCTGGACATCAGCTCCCGCCGGATATCTCCAAAGTCTTGACAGACGGAGTTGTGCGAATGTCCATTTTCCTTGTCTTTCCTTCCTCCTGAAGTGTCCAGAAATTAGGACTTTGTCATTTGGTGTAACTGAATCACCCGTCGGATATCCGAGGTTTTCCAGAAGGTCCTGATGCCTTTTCTGATTTGTCGAAAAGCTCCCAGCAAATTCTTACTTCCAGATGAGTATGGCCTATCCGTGAAGTGTCAGTAACCGGTGACCAAAACAAACACGCTGTTTGGCTTTCCTTATTTTGTCTCTTTTTCATTACATTCGAGATTTATTATCTTGAAATCATATTTCTCAACAAAATTGCGCATGTTGATTAATGTTGTTTATTAGCAAAACCGCGCATGCTTCATAAACATAATTTTCTCCTTGTTTTTGCTTCCTCCCTAAGGAAGCCTTGTAATAGTAATTTTTAGAGTTTGTGTAAAAATATGTGGAAAATATGTTTTGAGGTATTTTAAGTCGAAAAATAGTGTTTTTAGAAAATGTCCGTATGTATATGTGTGTGTGAGTGTGTGTGTGTGTGTTCGTTCGTATCGCCTCTAGCTCAGCTTCTACTCAGTGGATTTCAATCTTACGAATACTCAGCGAGATAACAGTCCGTTTTTACGTTTTTTCTAATAAAGTTATTGAAAAAGTTGATGAAAATAAATTGTTTAATATGTACCTGAAAGAGAATAAAATTACCTATATTTTGTTTGCGGAAAATGTATATTATCGTTCGTCGTTTTTTATTACACACCATAATGCGCAAATTTTTGAAATTGATTTAACTCAAAAACTAAATTTTGAATCTTTCTAAAAAAAATCATGATTATTAAACGTAATTAGGACTATATTTCTCTTAAATTTCAAGTCATTTCATGAGACACATCCTGAGAAAAACATCAACAATTGAAAAAAGTCGTTTTACTACTTGACGGGGTAACTGGGGTAAAAAAGGTATTATTCAAGTTCAAATTTTGGATTGAATTAACATTATATAGCATCTTGTTCCCTTTCTTTGGGTTGTTTATAATACTAGTTAGTTTCGAAGATATTAAGCTTCAAAATTTTGTTTATCACCCTGTATATTTTGCATAATTGAAAACTGCATCGCTTACGTCTCAGCTTCTATTTAATGGATTGTAATCTATAACTAGGCTCATTTTTTTCTGTTTTTGTTTTACCAATTTGCTAAAAACAAGATATTCAGTTACACATTTGCGTTTTTTTATGGCGATTTTTCAATCACTAGTGATTTAAGATACGTTCCACGAACTATCCTAATATTATAACTCGGAAACTAAATGTTGAACTCTGCTTCTCAACCGTATTTCAATAACAAGTTAACCCTGTTACAAATATACAGGTTGGTAAATAAGATGTCAGATTAAAAAGGGAGAGTGATATCTCGTTGGAGCTTCGTTAAATAATTATAGTTATGTGAGAAAAATAGAGAGGTGGTAGGTTTCGTTCGATGATCGATTGTATAATATGTACATACGCTGCCCAACCAGTGTGCTTGTCGCTCACAAATGTTCTAAAAAATCTTCCCAGTTCTCTGTCTACCCACTCTACCACATCTCCTTGAAGATGTCGAATTAAAGGATACACCAATTGTATTTCTTCCTTTACTAATTTTTCTTGCTACTTTTTAGATGTAAATTGTGCGCCATGATTGCACATTATCCTTTATGATTTTCCAAAATTGTTGACTTAATGTTCAAAGATTTTTTTCGGAACCGTTGCAGTATTAGCCTTTTAAATTGGATACAAACGTTTTTTATTGCTAAAAACGTCTATCGTGGCAAAAATATATTTCATCCCTGCTGTAGAGGTAGGCAAGGGACCGTAAAAATCTACAGATAACAAATTACCTGGCTTCTCTGGAATAATTACTTCCCTCTTTGCAGTGCTCGGATTTACTGAGATTTTGTTTCTTTGACATGAGTCACACATTGCTATGCGATCCAATATTTTATGACGCAATTTGTTAATGTAAAACTGTTTCTCTATTATCTTTTGCAGCTTTCGTGTCCCAATGTGTCTATAAAGTCCATGTAACTCTAAGATAAGTTGAGTTATGATCATCGGCATGATCAGTAAATATTGATTGAAAAAGTTCTTTTTATACACCAATTAATTTTTCTCTATGTAAATTGGTAGTTTGTCGTTCTCTTTTGGAACCTTATCGGCTACTGATATGGCCTTTTCTCTCATTTGTTGAATTTTCTTATCATCTTTCTGGCATATCTTAAAAATTTGGAAGACACTGAGCATATCACTACTCAGTTATATTTTTCTTATTGCTGATATCGATATCTCGCCTGGTTGATTTCTTACAGTTTGTAGATAATCTGGATGTCTTGATAACAAATCAGGTACGACGTTATCCTTACCCATTACCTGCTCGAATTCGAGATCGTAATCTTGAATAGCCATAATCCACTGGCGTATTCTCGAACTCGTAAATCTTCAGTTGAACATGTATATCAGTGCTTTGTGATCAGAATTTACCTGCAATTTAGCTCTTCTCAAATAATCATCGAATTTAGTTATACTAAAAACAATGGCTAAAAGCTCCTTTTTAGTCGTGAAATATGCTAGTTCGCTGTTTTTCAAGGTACGACTGACAAACTAAACGACTTTTTCCACTCCGTTTTCATCTATCCATGACAAGACTCCCGCAATTGCAAAGTCACAGCTGTAAGTTCTCAGAATATAAGATTTAGTAGGGTCTGGGTGTGACAGTGTTGCATTTTTCATAAATAAAGCTTTTATTTTCTCAAAATCAGTATTTTCACTGTCCCTCCAATTCCACTTTCGACCCTTTTTCAACAAACGTAGTAATGGGACTGTTTCCATAGTAAACGGGTCTGTCATTTTTATATAGAAATTTACTAGTCCCAGAAAACCTTTTAGCTGTCTCTGATTTCTTGGTAATAGAAATCTTATATCATATCAACATTTTTTTCTTGAGGATTGATCCTTTTTTGAGTCAAAGTAAATCCAAGAAAATCCACCCCTTGTCTAAAAAATTTAGTTTTCTTCAGGCTTAGAGTAAAATTATAAAATCTGCTGTTAAGTCACGCCTATCTGTGACTAAAGTAGTCCTTTTTTGAACCGTGTTTATCACACTTGCTACGTTCGGGTGCTAACTGCGTCGCGTAATTTAAGTCAGACGTATCGTAATGTACTATTCTGCAGCCTCTCAAATAGTTCTTCTCGGTGTCTTAGATGTTCGTCTTCTGATTTCGAGATGCATACAATATTGTGAAATGCTCACTCTCTTTCGCGTTGTTAATATATTAAAAACAAATAAGGTTAGTTAGTTATTGTAAAGAAAATCAATCAATACTTTTCCCATTAGAATGCAGTATATAACTTATTATAGCAATTTGAAAATAGCAAGCTCGACAAATTCAATAATTAATTGAATAGATAAGAATAAGGAACGACAACATAAGGCGAAGTAAACATGAAACCATAATTAAACTTGAATATTGACAAGTAAAATCAGTTAAGAAAACCAATAATAATAGTAGATTTAGACCTCGTCACCTTAGCTAATGCGCGATTTACATATTATTGAGTCGGCTGCAGACGCCGAATCTGAGGCTTGCTGCCACCGAGTCGTCGGCTCGTCTCCAGTACGAGCCGCGAGTGCGAACTCGTCCTCTCGCAACGCGCGACCTATTGTACCAACATCTTAAAGAATATAGTCATATTTCAATTGTACACGAATGCACGAGTATTTATTCCGTATTCCCGTTGCGTCCTTTCGACGAACCCGGTAGAGTAAAGCTAGTTACATATTGACGTGACTACAGAACACGCGCCTACAGAACGTGCGCCTAGCCGGAGACTCTATACGCGAAGAAAGCGCGGCGAGCTTCGCACGCCGCGTAGTTGTACACCGAGGCAGCCTGGTTGCATAGTACGGAGTCGGCATTGCACAGACGGCTAACATCGAGGGATAGATGTGCGGAGATAAAAGAGTGAGTAATCCCCCTCGTTGACGCGACAGCATCTTTGCGGCTGTCGCACTAAATCCCAGTTGCCCCGTGACAGAAGATAAAGAATGTAAATCAGAGGCGGGTTTGACAGGAGAAGAGCACAAGGGTACTCGACGTACTAGAGGAAAGGATTTCTACTCCAGTTTTTTTATTGGCCCTCCCTGCAACGTCACGTGCATTAAAAGCTCCAAATAAGGCAAGAAGCTGCATCTAGGCCTTCTAATGGGCCAAACACCCACCCCGCCGAGGAGACAAAATATTGAAGATCGCCTCTGCTACAAGGGCATAAAAGAGCCCAGTCACAGGTCCGCACGTTCTCAGTCCGCTTCAAAAATCACCGCCACGCGCAAGATCTGCCCGAATTCGGTCCGGTATAACATCTCGGGACTTAGAATATTTTCGACGGTGTGTAGAACTAAGATATTTCTGAACATTCAAAAACTTAGAAAAATTTTAATCGCGCAACACTTATAATATTTTCCACTATATCGGGCTAGCATACTTACGTTGTTATTCGTCATTCTTGAAAAACCGGAATTATTAACTAGACGTTAGATAGGTGCGAGCAAACGTTATTTTCGAGTTGTTCAATATTAAATAAAGAAAGAAAGAGCGAAACCGCGAGTGTACTTTTAATCTGGAAACTCTTGATTCCTCGTGAACCAATCTACCCTCGCATTTACTCCGCTTTGGAAGCTGAACCGACGCCCTGCTAAGAGGACGGGCTGGTAGCAGAGCTGATCAGTAGCAGTAATAAAAGGAAAGGTAAGTGACTCTCACGTAAACAGGCTGCACGCCTCAATTGCACACTTTCTCTCTCTTTCTTTCTCATAATCAAAAGCATAAAATGAGTAGTTTCTTTAGGTTTGATCTTCTCATTTGTATAGAATAAGATTTCTTTATCCTCCATCCATGTGATGTGATGAGGCCGAGATGGGAAGATGCGAGCTGTATGTGGAGAGTAAGAGAGCATCGACTAGGTCTCGATGTTGTCCTGAGCGAAGAAGTGACGGTTGGCCAGTGTTTTAAAAAGTGTGACTGTAATGGAATCGGGGATTCCATTACAGTCACACCTACGACGCCAATTTAAGTAGCTCATACAATTTTTACACGAGAAGAATCGAGAAAAGATACACATGACAGTACGCAGGCGACGAAAAGCAGCAGGAGAGCTGTCACAAGACGCTTTTCCTACAAACTGAAAGTAATAATATTTTTACGAGATCACGCAAAGTCAAGAGGAAAGTCGTGAGAATATTAGGCACTCCTAATATGGAAAATCAACGCTACAGATTCTCCAGTATATAAAGACCGAGAGGAAAAGGGTGCACGTCGTCAGTTTTCCTGAAGTCACCTTACAAGTAGAATCGCTGCCAGTCGCCAGACCAATAAATCCGAACCAGTTAATATTGAATCGCTACCAGTCGTAAGTGATATCAGTAAAAAAGACTTTATCGCTAAAAAAATATAGACTTGTGAGAATAGTGGAATTGCTCGGGACAACAAACAGTTTTATCTCCGTGGTACCAAGTGTCCAAGTTGTATAACATAACAGAATTATTTCTCCAATAAATCTCCTAGTACTTTAGTTAGTATTCTTTGAAATACTCTTGGTGAATTAATTAGTCCAAATGGAAGTACTTCGAATTCAAACCGTCCCAATGGGTGTATGATAAATGCTGTTTTGTGTATATCCCACTCTTTCATTTTTATTTGATGGAAACCCGATACCATATCAATCGTTGTAAAATACCTGCTTTTCCCCATAGAATCGAATATCTCTGTTATATTTGGTAGAAGATAAGGATCTGGTATTGTTTTGGCATTTAGTTTTCGGTAATCAATAACTAACCTCCATTTCTTTTTCCCGTCTTTTGTTAGACCTTTTTTTGGTACAACCCATGCCGGAGCATTAAATGCGCTAGTTGACGATCTAATTAATTCATTTCTGATTAGTTTTTTTGTTTCACTAATAGCTATTTGTTTTAATGTATAGGGTAACGGAAATTGTTTTACGTAAACTGGCGTTTCGTCGGTTAAATTTATCTCGTGCTCTTCCACGTTGCATGTTCCCAACTTTTCTCCTTCTAGCCAGCATATGTCTTCATTTAATAGGATTAGATCTTCAATAAATTTCCTTTTTCTTTTCGATAAATGATTTAAATTTATTGTATTTATCAATAGTTTGTTTCTCTCGCTTCTACTTAATTTTGTGATTTCTTCTGCTTTGTTTTCGCTTTCTGACGTTAAATATATGGAACCACAGTGCAAAGTTTCTTCCGCTTTTGGCAGTGATAATCCTGGAATTCCCGTAAAAGTATCAAGCATATCTTCTATGTCGAACGTGACGAAATTTATTTCATTTGTATGGCGTAAATATTTTTCATCACTTTCAAAATCTACGTTTTCTTTAAGTATTTTTACGAATGTCGGAAAATTTTGTATGCAGTATTCTTCAGTTTCTTCTTTTTCTATACTTTCGAGAGTTTCATTAATGTTTCCAATAAATTGCTGCATATGCACCTTTGAATCATGAATGAACTCTGTAAGTCTTCGTTGATTCCAGCTGCTCAGTTGTGCTTCGTCCGAGTTTTCTTTTACGAAATCTGGCGAGTCAACTGTGCGTTCTGTGTTACTCTCATACTCTGAAATACCTTTATTTATGCTGTCTTGAATTTCTCCTACGATTCCCAATACTCTTCCTAAATCTTGTTGTATAGTTATCTCTTGTGTCTCTATTTCTTGAGTCTTTTCTTTCATACTGCCTTCCTCTGCTGTTGTACTAGTATTTATTGTGTTTATCTGCATTGTAGATTTCAGTTCGATTTTCTTACAGTTTATTTCCAAGTAATCTTTGTCCAGTCTTAATTTTTGCTGTAATAAGACTTTTATTCCTATGATTCCGTCATACGGAATGGCAAATGTCTCTGGAGCTACATGAAAATCGAAATATATTCCGTTTATTGGTAACTTTATAGATCCAAGGGTACGTATGGCGTTTTCCGTTATTCCAGATATTAAAATTTGTTCGTCGTTATTTATATGATTCATTGATATATTTTCTTTCTTAATAATATTTAACTGCGCTCCACTGTCCACTAGTAGTCTATTTATTTTACTAGAGTGTTGATCTTCTACCTCTATGTATTGCAATAAATTCTCGAGTTTTAGTACGTAAGTTTGTAATATTGTGTCGGCTTTGTTTTCAGTGGTTTCTAGATTCTTCCTTTCTAACGTTGTATCTTGATTTATTTTTTCTGTTACTTGTAGTGGGAACGCTTTATTCTCATTTTCCCTTCCTAGGCGCTCCCTCCTGGAAGAGCACTGTAGTTTCCCTGGTTGTTCGTAATTCTGAAGCATCTCTCCGCTGTATGGTTATTACTTTTGCATATCGAGCAGAATTTCTCTTGTTGTCTTTCAAGACTTTTAATTTTTTTACAATCGTCGATTGTGTGCCCTGTTTCATTGCAGTAGCTACAGTTTACTTGCTTATGTTTCCCTCCGCTCTCTAGGGCTTTTAGTTTTTTACATTCATTGACTACATGACCTCCTATTTTGCAGTATTCGCAAAATTTCCTCTGAAAATTTCTACTGTAATTATTGCTGTTTGTTGGCTGAGTTTGTTGTTTATTTCTAAATTTATTACAGAATTTAGCTGTATGACCATTTTCTTCACATAGTTGGCATTTGAGCTGTTGTTTGGCTTTATACTCTGCCACGAGAATCTTTGCTCTTTCGCATTCTGCCTCTTCATGGCCAGTTGTTTCGCAAATCGTACATACTCTGAATGGTAGCCTACTTTCTCCTATTTTGCAATATTTAATTGTGTGGCCTTTCTTATTACACTTTCTGCACAATACCTCCGGACAATTCTGTACTGTATGCCCTTTAATGTCACAATATTCACATTTTTCGACGCTATTTGTCATTGTATTTGAGCATATATTTGGATTGTGTCCCGTTTCTTTGCATTTCCAGCATACTTCGTAATCTCCTATTTACGGGCATTGCCCTACATCATGTCCCATTTCTTGACAGTATTGGCAGTGATCGTTCTGTTTCTTGTTAAATCGGCAGGCACTAATTGAGTGACCTGGTTGACTGCAGAATTTACATATTAATTTTATTTTATTTGTAACATTCCTGCAATTATTGGAAAAGTGGTCCGCTCCTTTGCAATATACGCATGCTGCTGAACGGCAGAAGAGCGCTTCATGTTGGAAATCTCTGCATATTTGGCATGTCAGTACTTTCCGTGTTTGCTCTACTCCTCCTCCGTAGTCTTCATACACATTATTCACAATGCCTCTGTTTATGTCTTTCTTTTTCTTTATATCGTTTTCAATTTCTATTGCTACTCTCGAAATATTTTCTACGGTGCTTTCTTGACCTAATTCGTATTTAATTTCTGGTTTAAGTCCTTTTTTATATTTTCTTGCTGCTTCTACATCCAATTCCTCCTCGAATCTTTTAAGTTCTGCGCCCCCAGTTCCTTGTAGCCTTTTCAATTCCTTTATTTTTAATACTATTTTCCTTAGTCTGTTTGTATATTGTACTACCGTTTCTGTTTCTCCTTGAAATATTCTGCCCATTTTCGCGTACAGCTCATGGATGTCGTCGTCAATCGGATACAGTATTCTTACTCCGTTTATTAAATCATCTATGGTTTTTATTTCGTTGCTGCTTAGTGCTTCTTCTGCTTCTCCTGACATTCTTACTTTTAGGAGGTTCGTCAAGTTTCCTTCGTCTATTGGGTCTATGAGGCTTCTTACTTGTTTTAATTTTTTTATGTAGTCCGTTGCTGACATATTTTTCCCATCATATTCTGGCACGTAGCTCGCGACATCTTTCAAATTTAATTTTATTGGTCTTACTCCCTCTGCTACTGGTGGGGTCATTGTTGTGCTGTTGTCCCTTCCTTGGTTTTGGTTTCCTTCGTTCTTCTCTAGTTCGTTTGTGACAGTCAGCTCTTTTTGATTATTGAGTTTATTACTTGCTATTTTGTTATTACTACCGCCAAAATTAATTTGAGTTAAGCTTTGGTTTGTCTTAGACTCAGAATTATTTTTGTTATTAATTTTGTCTTGTTTATTATCGACAAACTCTTGTATTCCGTGAGCTTCCTCTCCGTTTGGCTTATCAAAATCTATCAGACTATAATTTCCGTCCTGACTTGTGTTTGTCCAAGAATTTGTCGGGTAGATGTTGTACCTAGTTGTTTTAAAATGTGGATCTTTCTCCGTTCCTACTACTAGGCTTTGTTCTGCGCAAAATCCTCCTATGTCCGAATACCGCTCTTCTTTTCCAAAGTCAAACGTTCTGTCTAAAATTGACTCATTTGTTTGAAACGCTGTTAAAGTTGTTAAATACTCTTCCTGTTTAGCGCTTGTTTTTAAGGGTTCTTGTTGATCGCCAAGGTTTGTTTGCGTATTTTCGTCTGCGTATGTATTGAATTGTTCCGTAAATTTTCCTTCAGTTTTACTCTTTTTCGGTGCTAACACTTTTGGTACAGCTCATGTATTTTTGATTTTTACTTCTTCTTTTGCCGCTTCTTGGTGTTTTACGGGCGAGGGTTGTAGTTTTGAACTCTTCCTGAATGCGTGTATTTCGAGTGGATTTGATAATAGATTTTTCAAATTTGGATTTTGTTGGACTTGTTTTCTAGTAATTCTTGTGTTCTCCGGAGTTTTATCGTCCGTGGTTGCTTTATTGCTCATTTGAAATTTTCATTACTCAATTAAAAGTATATTCTGATTGTTTTACTAAAACCCATTTATTACTATTTATTACGATTTTATTTTATTCAATGCGGTTATATTCACGCTACGATATTGCCTCGGTTTACGCGAGAATTTTTTCAATATTTTTATATTTAAGGTGTAAATTTCGAACTATTATTAATGTTTCCTTTTATTCACTATTATTTCACTTTTTATTAATTTTTGTATCGGAACCAATTGTTACGTCCTGACTACTCTTAAATAAATAGTCACGGACGTAATGATAAGTGTAGTGGCAAGGCTGTAAACGGTATTAGTTCGCGCCTAACACTCTCACTGTTAGTCAATTAAATGAAAGACCTTACCTTTGAGTTCAATTGCCAAGATGTAGACTTGAGATCGTGCTGGGTATAAGAGAATGATTATAAAACGTTCTATACACGAATTATATTCACTGTAATTATGTAGTTTATTTAACTATGTGTATATGTATATATCAAACTGGATTACAATATTATTCACAATTAGTGAGAATAAAACTTAGGTATTTGGATATTATAACGATAAACTGTTTCACTGATATATCGTCTATTGTCGGACGACGCGTACGGAGCCCGTGTCTGTATACGAACTGCTTAATTGAGTACGTGCAAGGCTTTTTAAAATCGTCGTTCGCAATGCAATTTTTGTAGTATTTACTAACTTAAAATTTCGGAAATTGTATACATAAAAAGTAGCGCTCGCGTAAGACGTCACGAATTGCTGATGTGCTGATTTGTCAGTGGCCTGCTTTCGGCCAAATTGCTGATATGCTGATTCATCAGTGGCTTGCATTCGGCCGTGTGTCGAAACTGGTCGGTGCGTGTAATGCATTCTTCTTGGGAGAGTTTGAATTTCAACATTTATATTCTTTTTAGGTTTTGAATGAATTTATGTAATAAATCACACTACGTGACAGTAGCCAAAAGGGATTTTCTTGTAAAATCTAAATAAACCATAAATAACAGACAATAGTAACTCGAATAAAAGTAAGTGAATTGGTGAGTTGCGTTCATTCCGACGTAACATGACAGAGTTTGTGTTCCGCAGATAAGATGGTAGAGCGTTCCAGAGATATGAGGCGCTTACATGAAATGAATTCCGCAGTGACTCTGTGGCGAAGAGAGGTATGTCCAGGGGGGTCACCTTCCCCCTCACAGGGCGGAGTACAACATGGAAGTCGAAAAAGGCCATGATATAGGCTGGAGTGACAGTGTTAAAAAGCTTCCTTAAGAAGCAGGTCATGAAGTATTTTCGACGTCCAGTGGTGGTGAGCCATTGCAACTCACGCCTATATGGGGAGATGTGCTCGTCCCTTCTTACACCATAGATGTAACGGATTCCCATGTTTACCAGTCTCTGTAGTTTGGTGTCTAGTTCTTGAGTCAGGGCGCAGTACACTAGTGAACAATAGTCAATGATAGGGATTAATAATGCTTGCACAAGGTGCTTGCGCAGTCGTTGATCAGTGCTCTTTCTATAAAAATTAAGTCTGTACATTAGTGAATGGGCACGTGTACACAATTGTGTGACGTTTTCTTTCCAGGTTAACTTAGAGTCGAGCTCCAACCCTAGACTCCGCACAGTTGATTGATATTCGACCCGGGCTCCCCCTATATTGATATAGGTATTATTTCTAGGGGAGAGAATGCCGGCGATTGAAAGATCCTTGGAGCCTTTGGACGAAATTGCACAGCTAATGAGCCGGGTGACGGTGGTGGAGGCATATGTGGCGGTTCTGAGGGCTGAGCCGGTCGACATCAAAGCAAAGCTTGAGCAGTTAAGTTCTAAAGGAGCTGGTCCCTCTACCGATTCTTCTTCGGCCTCGGCACTTGACCTTGAGACCGTTCGGCAACTCCTTGACTCTAATGCTAGGATCCAAGGTCTACTGGATAGAGTAGCTTCGTCTCAGGCGAAATTCTCTGCAGATCCGGTCATTACAGGGCTTGCTTCTACTCAGGCCACATCTCTTAGACTTCTGGCCGAGATATTACCTCTGCTAGACCAGTGATCAAGAGGAGAACTGTTCATGAGGATGATGCGGTTACTGCTTCTACGGCCGTTTCTGTCACCGAAATGCGTCCTACCCCTATTGCTGTGACTACATTTTTTTCATATTCGGATCATATTTTCCAAATTCGATCTTTCTTTTTATTTGATCTGTAATTTGAGAATTCCAGAATCTCTTCTGAAATCCTACCTCGAATTTCTCATACGAGGTTATCGAACTCTCGATCATATCCCACCAACTAGTTGCTGAGCCTTGCAAGGATCTCGCAAGCACATATTTTATACTTTCGAGTGCTGTTTCGCCGGGATTTGCGTAACTTCAAATTTCTTTGAGAAATTTAATTGGTTTCTCATGCAATTCACCCTTAAAAATTGGTGCGAACACTATCCCTCTCTGAACTATTGATTGAGAAAACGTGCTTTCTGCTGGAATTTTGCTATGTTAACGTCACACTAGGAGAACGACTTCTCCAATTTTTTTCTTATTGGCGGGTCCTCTTTTGCTGATTTCCTCCTAATTGAAGATCGCGACAAACTCCTAGATGATCTATTTTGAGTAGATGCTCTTATCTGCCTCCTATCTACGGATTCATTCAAATGAATCAAGCCAGCTCTGTCTTTTTTGCTGGATCTAGGTGAGCATTCGATACTCTTGGTTTTTTTTTTCAACAAAAAGGTGTCAACCTTATGAGCATTTCCCACTTCGACTTTTTTGAGATTCTTGGCCATTCTTGCTAGATCAACCAAATAATTCTCATGCTTGTCTAATTTATTCTCGGTTGTTCCCATCCTGCTGCCCAAAGTATTAATGCCTTGAGTGAGATCGATCTTTAAGATCCTTAAATCTTTTAGTTGTTGGTCTCGATCCGCAGGTCCTAACTGTATATCGACGGCTGACTGGAAGATCACCGTATCTCAGCCGCGGCTTCGAGAACGCCGTATCCCGGCGGTGGCTTCGGGATCGCCGTATCTCAGCCGAGGCTTCGGAAACACCGTATTATCTGAGCCGCAGCTTCGGAAACGCCGTATCTCGGACGCGATTTTTTTTCCTCAAATTTTGTAGTGGCAGCACTGCGCAAATTTTAAATATGACGTAAAAATTTTTAAAATTTGCGTCAAAAATTCTGAAAAAAATCAGAATTACTTATTTGATTTATTATTTGATATTAACTACACTGTAAGTATAGATAATGTAGAAATTCGAGTAGAAAAACAGCAGAGGTTTTTGTTTCATTTTACGAAACACGTAAAATTTATGGAAGAATAATATTTACTTAAAATGTTTAGCGAGGTGGAAAGAAGTAAAAAATACGAGTACAACGAAGAGTTTTAATTTTTTTCTGTTGAATTAGTAAAATATAAAATTTAAATTATCTAGGGGCGCGATAGCGCCGCTTTGGCAAGAAAAAGTACAAAGTACGATTTGTCTACGGCGCGACCCTATATACTTTGTTATAAAGATCTGCTGCGCCAACTCACTAAAACAATATAAAATATGTAAAAAGTTGTGAAGTATATTTTAATGTAGCAATTAATAAGTTAATTACCGAGTTGGCGCTAAAATTATACTCCAAGGTCCTTGATCCACTTCATCTGTGCGTTGAATTTTAAGCAGACTTGTAATCCACAACAAAAGTGGTATAAGGAAAGCCAGCGTTTTACCGGAACCAGTTTCGGCTACACCGATAATATCGCGATTTTGTAAACCGATTGGAATGGCCTGTCGTTGAATAGGCGTGAGATCTTTATAACCAACTTTGTCAATAATATCCAGGATTTCTTTAGGAAAACCTGATTCCTTCCACGACCGGATCGGATCAGAGGAAACCCCAATTTCAAAGTATATAGGGTCGCGCCGTAGACAAATCGTACTTTGTACTTTTTCTTGCCAAAGCGGCGCTATCGCGCCCCTAGATAATTTAAATTTAATATTTCACTAATTCAACAGAAAAAAATTAAAACTCTTCGTTGTACTAGTATTTTTTACTTCTTTCCACCTCGCTAAACATTTTAAGTAAATATTATTCTTCCATACATTTTACGTGTTTCGTAAAATGAAACAAAAACCTCTGCTGTTTTTCTACTCGAATTTCTACAGTATCTATACTTACAGTGTAGTTAATGTCAAATAATAAATCAAATAAGTAATTCTGATTTTTATCAGAATTTTTGACGCAAATTTTAAAAATTTTTACGTCATATTTAAAATTTGCGCTGTGCTGCCACTACAAAATTTGAGGAAAAAAAATCGCGTCCGAGGTACGGTGTTTCCGAAGCCTCGGCTGAGATACGCCGATCACGAAGCCACCGCTGGGATACGGCGTTCTCGAAGCCGTGGCTGAGATACGGTGATCTTCCAGTCAGCCGTCGATATTATTTAAGGAATTGCAATACTCTTTTTGAATCTCTTCACATTGTTTGATTCTAGCTATCAGATTTTTATTTGCGTTTTCTAGGAGGCCACCCTTTGTTTCAGACTCCAGTGATGACTCATTTCCGGCGTTTCCTTTTAGTTTGACAAAGGACTGTTGTCGTTTTGTTCGTTTTGTCGTTCTGTCATTTTATCGGGTGCAAGTTCCAATTGTTCATTCTTCTGCGTTTTCACCATTTTGAATTGCTTTTATATTTATCCATCTAGTAAGCTCAATATCAGGTTGTCTCTGTGGCAGCAATTCTCTTACTATATTTATCTTCAGCTTACTCTAACTAGACTTTATCGCCGTGTTCTACCGCTCACAATGTAGCTTAGTGGCAGATTTCGCGTCTTCCCTCCACGCGGACGAGGGTTCAAGCCCACCTTAAGTGAAAAAAAAATTTTTTTTTCGAAGTCTCGTTTAAATTCGTTATTTTTTTTTTTACTATCGTCTATACATTTCTGACTTTCCGTTCTACTCCTCCAATCGGATTTCTGATTCTCTGGACTTATTCCCTGCAATTTATTCTTTCACAGAGATACTCCTCGGCCATTAAACTCCTGTTTCATAAGTTACAGTAAAACCAATGCTACAGAGGTTTCTTTTGAACAAATAACAAGAAACAGTCCAGGCGAATTCTCTTCTCGCCTTCTTATTCACACCGCACAGCATCGGTAATTTCAAATTCTAATATGGTGATGTGTCGTGTCGTTTCTTGACGCCACAAAAGCCGAGATTTGGGCGGAAATCGCGCGTCTCTTTCTTTTCATGCCCAAACCTTATGACCGTGGATAAACTTTGCTCTCACTGTTGTCACGAATTACTCTTTTTTCAGGATTTTTTCTTAGACCTTCAAATTAAATTATTAATTATGATGGCTTCGTAACTTAATTTATATATTTTTTTCCAACGCCACTATTTTGTTGAAATGCCTTACACTCTATAAAGAACCATGCAATATTATAAGTCATTGGCCGCAATTTGTCATAGAGCGCAAACCGTCTCTTTGTGTATATAGTTTTGTGCCTATTTCGAGTTAATTATTCTCTCACTGTCTTTCTCTCTTTCGATTTATTGAATTTCACTTTGATGGTTTCTAACTTTATTCGAGACGCAGATTTGCCATCCTAAAAATTATTTCGATCACGTTTTCCTCTAATTTGGATAGACGCCGATCGACTTCAGCGCGTTTAGCGGCTAGCTCTCTTTCCAACTTTTCGACTTTTTCCAGAGCTTCTCCGAGCATTTTACGGATTTTTCCGTTGGTTGTCTCAAGTGCTTTAAACTTTTTTTCCTGTTCATACAGTTTTTCTGCAAGCTCTTTAATCATATGCCGCAGGTCTTCTTGATCCTCGGCAATGTAAGTCACCCTGTCGTTTAATTCGTTTTCCGCATTCTCCGGATTGTATATTTATGCCCTTGCAGCTCAGGCGCCCAGCGAGCCAATCTGCCTATTGGATTACGCAGATTGCATAACCATGTACTGGCGGAACTTGCGTACCGTAAATAGTACAGCTAAGCACTCTCGCTCGCTGACTGTATAGTTTCTCTCAGCGAACGTGAGCACTCGGCTAGCGAATTCAAGAACTCGCTCCTGTCCGTTTATATTTTGTGTCTATACAATACTGAGTCCCGTATCACTCGCATCAGTTTGTATGACGAATTGCTGTTAGAAATCTGGACAGTGCAGTACTGGTGGCGAGGCGACGAGAGAGTATTTATCGCCTTGAATGCTGACTGCAGGTCTTCTCCCCATACAAACGGCTGATCTTTTCTTGTTAGCCGAGTCAGTGACTCGGCCAACGCTGCGTAGCCCTCTAGAAATTGCCTATACCACGATGCCATGCCGTGAAAACGCCACAGTTGCTTTAGATTCTTCGGCGGACAAGGAGTTAGGGAGATTAGAGGGGCTTTAAATGCGTCTATGAGTAAAACTACGGGCAAAACACCGTTTGAAATGCTGTATGGGTATATCCCTCGTTTCAAGCAAGTTTTGAGTAGAGAGCTCACGATAGATTCAAAGACTTATAAAATTCCAGAGGAAGTTAGACGCGAAGCAATCCATAGAATCAAAGTTGAGCAGAATATGGCGAAAGAAAGATATGATAAAGCCCGCGTTAAAAATGTTAAGTTTGAACCCGGTGATATTGTATTCATGAAAACTAATGCGGTATCTACGGGAGAGTCAAATAAGCTTCAATCTCGATTCAGGGGACCCCTCGCTATCGTCAACGTATTACCTTCGGATACATATCGTGTACAAAATTAGAATACGGCGGATAAGACTAACAAGTAAGTTAGATACGACAGCTCACGTAAGCCAGCTAAAAATTTGGCGAGGTTTACCTCTCGAAAACGATGAGAACGATGAAGAAGGCGACTCGGATTCGCCAGAAGAAGAAGTAGAATCAGTAGGACGTGTTGAAAATTCAACTCCAATAAAAAGGGAAAACATTGAAAAATCAGAGGTAGATAGTATTGAACTGATTAGTCAGAATATCGAAGGAGAGAAACGATCGGCGCGCCATCGTCGACCTCCAAAAAAGTTTGACGACTATGTAATGTAATTGAGTATGAACTAAGAGTTCGCTTGGAGGACCAAGCGAAATGCAAGGATGGCCGATTGTTATATTCCGTAATAACCGCGTGAACAGAGAGATGGCGTGAGAGAGACAGAAAGGAATGAGTGTCGCGTTGATATAGTCCTGGAGGGGCCTGGGTGAGACCGCGAGAGCGAACGGATGCGGAGGCAAGTGTGCCGAGCTCGAGTGTATAAGTTGGGGTGTAATACGGACGAGATTGCGTGTAGAGATATTTGTACCTTGGCTGATTTTCTCCTGTGTTCATATAAAAGTGTTTCTTATCATTTGCTATTCGGGCGTCTAGTTTCTTGATTTGTTCTTCCCTGAGCATGGTTTAGTATTGAAAAGTTATTAGTCTAAAAATTCTTCGGCACTGTTGAACTGATCTGGACTGAAGCCGTCTCTGTTTACAAGGACGCCGAGGTATTTCACCCCTTCTTTGCAGAAAACGCTCTTGTCTCTGTTGACCGTCAACCCTTCTTCCTTGATTCTTTTTAACACGCGCTCGAGGACTTTAACATGATCCTCAAACGTTTTTGTTGCGACAATTACGTTGTCTAAATAAGAAAAGGCTTGTGGCTGCAGCTCTGGCTTAATTATATTGTCCATCAGCCTTTGAAACGTGGCTCCTGCTTCTGATAAACCAAAAGGTAGGCACTTGAACTGTAAAAGCTTCATCCCAGTCACTGTGAAAGCCGTATACTGCTTACTCTCTTCACTCAACGGTATCTGGTGGTACGCGCAACTTAAATCGATCGTTGAAATGTAGCGCGCTTGCTGCAATTTCCTCAGTATCGCATTCATCTATGGCAGTGGATACGCGTCATTCCGTATGATCGCATTGACTTTCGATCGTCAAAATCACTGTTCGATGGTTCGATTATGTGTAGCTACCGTTTGCTAGTTTGGTGCCACGACCCTGACTTAGCATGAGGTACCGTCCCAGCGCAGTCGCTATCTGCAATCCGATCGGACCCATGCATACACGAGACGCACCGTTGTCGTATAAAGCGCGGAATTGAAAACTTCCGATCCTTGCCTCCATCCATCAGCGTTTCTCCTGGGGATTGTCTTCGTCGCTTAGGAGGTTATTTCCCTCTCCCGATTGACTCTCCAGAATTAATTCGATTACGTCATCCGCATCTCGCTCGCTTCTGCCAGGCTCTTTCTCGTCAGCTGTTTCTGCTGACAGTGGTGAGAGCGCGGCGGGCTCCTGCATGCTCTCGCCCGCCTTCCGCGCCTTATTCTTATTTTTTGGACTCGACATTATTATCGCGCCGTGTCGTTCCTGCTTTTCAGGCGAGCTTTCGCTCGCTGTGCGCGATTCCGCCGCGCACGCTTCCCCGAGGCGTGCACTTCTCTTTTCTGCTCTTGAAGCTCGTTTTGCAGAGATTGATCTCTTCTCTGCCCTGACTTCTCTGACTTTAGGGCTAGTTCGCTCCTACTCACCGCCTATTTGGTCTTCTTGGAGCTTCGCGAGTGTGTGTCGACCGCACTCATACGCTCGCTTTCTCTTTTCCCTTCGGGCAATCTTGATTAAAGTGTCCGGGTTTGTTGCAGTTATAACACAGCGCCTCGCTCTTCGGCTTATTACCCTGGTGTTTGTTATGATGCGTGCTGTATCTCTTCTGCTCATTCTTGTTGCTACGCTAGCTTTCTGATCTTATTTTATTTTCGAATTTTCCCAGCCTCTCGTCCAACATTCTGCTTAATATTTCTGCCAATTGCGTGTTTCCGTCGCTTGACTTTGCGACCTCGACTGCTGCGACTTTCGGCGGTGCTGTAGCTAGTTTGCGTTTCGTCGGTGAGACATGCGCTAATAATGTCAGCAATGTATACTCTGGTGGAGGTGGCACGCGGTACTCTTGAATGCTTGCCAATACAGTTTCGGCTTCTTCTGCTTTCTCTCGGACGCTATCCCAGTCCTAGCAATCCATGCGTGGTGATTATCTTTGCAATTCTGGTTTCAAGTTTTTGTGTAGCAGATCTAACTGTTTCTCTAAGCCCGGACGAGGCGTTGGAGGCCAGGCGCTGTTGGATGTGCCTGTTTGTCCCGTACTACTTTGTAGCTGCCGTTCAAAATTCTTCTCAGCACCTCCAGTTATTTTTGTTATTTTTATACCATTCCGCAGCAACACCTGTGAACACGTATGGCAGTGATTCCATTTTCTCGGCTTTTGTCATTTGTGCTAGCCTCATGTTCGATTCTAGGAGCTCTAAAAATCTGTCGATTCAGAAAATCGCAAGTTCCACTTGCGGACTGTAGTCACGATATCTCTCACGAACGTTCTCGTCGTGTCTCGGTTTGGTGCGTGCGAGTATCTTTCTGCCGCTTCGCGACATTCTCTCCACCTATTGCCGTCCTGCCTTAGTCGTATGCTCGACAATGTTTGCCGCAGCTTACCCCTGGTGAGGTTCAGTACCCAGTTTCCAACATCGTCTTCCATGCCGATCAACATTATCTGGGTTTCCTTTGACTTTCTTCTTTGCGCACGCTTTAGCAAGTAGCTTGCTAGAGTCGAGCGCGCGCGTGTATGTGTTTCGCAATTCATAACTATGCGTTACGCTCGCTTACGCCATTGTGTGTCCTCAGGCGGTGCGACAAGTAGCAGGCGGTGAGAAGAATAAGAAAACAAAAAGATGATACAAATCCCGCTTAACTTGTCGCTCGCTAAATTCATAACCAAAGAAAAAAATAAATTGATGTTGTGGTTTTCGAAACCGTGTCGAGCCACTCGATAATCCGACTGGTGACACTGGCACTCCTGTTGCTATTTTAAAGGAATTCTTACAATTTTTCCTATGCTGTAAATGCGAAAATGCCTAACTAACACACGCTCTCGACTCCCCGCTTTGCGTTCGAGTACGATCGCCCCCCGCCCTCGGCGGCCAAAATTTAAATTTCTTACTACTCATTCTTTTATCTCCGCACGGCTATCCCTCGATGATGCTGAAGTCGGCGACGGACGCAAGCCGTCGGTGCAATGCCGACGAGCCGACGATTCGGTGATCTATAAATCGCGCAGTATCTAATGTTACGGACTTACGGTTTCGACGCGCGCGTTGGTTACTCGGTAGCCGCGTATCGGTCGGCCGCCGACGAGGAAAAATCCTGAATGGCCGGGGAGCATCCCTCCTGGCTGAAGCGGTGATGCGCTGGGGTACCCCGGGTGCTCGAGGTGATGGTGTCTCGGGTGTTCTCCTTCAGCAGATGGTCCTGGTCGTCACTGCTCTCTCACGTCTCGGATGTACGGAAACTCGTGGGTGGTATACTGGCAAAAAGTGCCACACGTCTGGACTGTACTAGCGCTTTTGCCTGTCTATCTCGCGCGCTGATTCCGCGCGCGCTTCCCGAGTACCGCTGAACTGGCAACGTCGTCCTTACGCATGAAATGGTCGCGCGACGCGGCGAGAGCGTGAAATACGAATTCGCGTTCGCTCGTCACAATATAAAAATTATTTTAACATAGGTTCAGATGAAAGTGATGCTGCAATTAAATATTTGTGCAGATATGCTGTTTTTCTTTAAAAATATCTATTTGTGAATATGAGATGACGAATGCTTTATGATTCATGCATATCCTAATATATAATCAGTAAATTTGGTCCAGATAAAAGGGATGCTGCGATTAAATATTTGTGCAAATATATATTTTTTTAACTTATTTGTTTGTGAATATGAAATGACGATTTATGTATTCATGCAAATCACAAAATGTTATCTGCAGATTTGATTAACATAAAAGGAATGCTGCTAATAATTATTTGTGCAGATAGAATCTTTTTTTTAAAGCTAAGTGTTTGTGAATATGAAATGACAGAAATGACAAAAATTATTATATAATTATATTCTTTATATAAAGAGCACATGTTTTAAACAAACATTACCAATAATTATATACTTTCATCAATGTATTACATATGTACTATAATATTTAAATATATTTGATACAAATTTACTTCATACCCCAAGCGATGTCAATTTTTTATTTTTTAAGTTTTTACAAATTATCTATAGTCATTTCTATTGATTAATCCCAAATAAGATCTCTACTATTAGGTTGTGAAAGTGAATATGCCCTCACAAAAGTTCGACATAAGCCCAGCACATACACGCGCGCGAAGCACGCACACACACATACAGACACGTATTGCGACGACTAGAGAGGTGGCAGGAGCTGCGCGTGAAGTATATAAAAGTAGAGTAGGAGAGAGAGAGAGAGAGAGAGAGAATGGCAAAAGGACAGCAGCGTGATAATAGCCGACGCTGACTAATAAACACGTAACAAGAGAGAATGAGATAGTAGAGCCGGATTCGCACGAAGCAATCCGAAGGGCCCCGAATCGATCGTAGAAGGACGATCGATCAGCAGAGAGCAGCGCGACTCACTCTCTCGACTTCCGATTCTGGTAGCGACCGCACGTGGCCAGAAGCCACGGAAGCCGGCCAGCCATAAGAGTTGCTCATCTCCAAGGGCGCGGCTTCAGACCAGACCATCAGGCCGAGTGCCACGACATCGTGCCCAGGTTAAGGCAACCCAGTGCCTGCAGCCCTCACCTACGCCACAAGGAAAAAGGTTCGATGGGCCGCCGACCAGACAGCATCATTGACAAGGTGAAACCCAGAGCAACCAGCCAGTCGAGCAGCGACAGCGCGACGTTCATCGACAACCCCGTGAGTCTATCCTGTGTCGGCAAATAGCCCACCTCTCTCTCTCTCTCTCTCTCTCTCTCTCTCTCTCTCTCTCTT
>QLSS01000140.1:110741-122403 GCA_024372645.1 Trichomalopsis sarcophagae | reverse complement strand
CTCTCTCTCTCTCTCTCTCTCTCTCTCTCTCTCTCTCTCTCTCTCGGTTAATTTGGCGCACGGCGCACTACGTGCAGAAAAGAACGAGCGAGTATATAGCTTAGTGTAGGGCCAAGAGGAAAGCCCGATTGTCACACACAGCACGCCTACTGATCTTGATGATCGTCTCGACGCACAATACACGCATCTCTTAGCATAAATGATTAAAGTGTCATTATTGTGTATGCTAAAACCCTTGCTTCCATTCATAAATAAGCCGAGCACAGAAGGACTCCGACACTCTCCGCGGTCTGTCAAGACGGAGATGCTGAGCAGCTGAGGCGAGTTCCTGGTGGTCACCCGACGATCCTTTTGTTAACATGCTTGCCTTACGCGTCGGTCCCTAAGCTCGGTGGGACACACTTATCCGATTTTGCGCTGGCAAGGCTAGAACGTTACAAGGTATACTGCTCTTTTAGGTTTACTTCTAAAGTACTCTAAAATTTGTTATAGTTGAAAATTATTTTTTAAATACTAAGACGGTATTCAAAAATAGATGCATTAAAGCATTTTGCAATCATTCCACAATCAATAAAGTGTCATTCTAATATTGACAACTAAATTTTATCAATGATTTGTACACCTAGACACCAAAAATAAGTAAGAACTACCTTGACACAACCATTGAATTATTTTTACACCTAGACACAAAAAACTACATAGCGCACCATCTAGACCTCGCCATCGGCCATCCCGTACACCGCTCTTGAATGATGTATTTATCTAGAAATAAAAAATTACGGAGTTTACCACCTGGCCTTGTCATTGGCCACCACGTACACCTAGACACCATCTTCGAATTACTTTTACACTAGACACTAAAAACTAAATGTGAGCAAGCATGCAGATGAGATTTTGTCATAAGATCTCACCTGAGATTTATCAATAGGGACGTTGAAAGATATGTGAAATAAATCTTTATCAATTAATTAATACAACATGTTATGCTAATTCTAATGCTATTAAAGAAATCACAAGTATTAATGATGAAATATTATCAGTGGAAAGTAGTCAAATTTATAGGATTACTGTTCCGGACGTGATCAAGGGCTACTACACATGCGCGAATAGACAAGGCGATTCGTGGCTTCAGGATAATACGGTAAGGAGTGATTTTATAATCATTCCTAGACTGCCACGACCCCCTCTAGGAGTTTTACTCCGCGGATTTTGAGGGTCACTCTCAGTGCGGAGAGGCTAAAGGGCCGATCTGTGACTTCTAGGCTAGAGAGTCGAGTGGTGGGAGGCGTTCGCACGTGTACATGACTACACTTATAGATATAGATATAGAGGAGCGTCAGCACTGCTTCGAGTCCCTTCGGTAGTCCTCAGAAAAGCGCCTTTGTTTTAGCGGGCCCGGGTTTTTCGGCGGCTCGAGTGCTCCGGTCTGCAGGAGCGCGAGTCTGCGACGCGTCGTCACTTCGCTCTAACACCTCATCCAGTTAGCTCGAATACTAAATCTATTCAAGTTCTATTGCTCATTTTTAATTAAGTTCTTTTAAGTTTGCGTTTTAGTTCTTATTTTTTGCGTAGTTTATTTTCTCGTTTTTGTATTAGATTTATAGTTTATTTCAATATATTATAATTCAAAATTATTTGTTTGAGTTTTATTTATTGACCTTTTTATTTGACTTTATTAACTTTATTCCTGAACAATTGCAATTTTTATACAAATACGGAAAAAAATGTATATAATAGCGACACCAAACTTGTTTTTTTATTAATTATTGAATTACCAACGCTTTTAAATGTATAGTATGTTATAAATAAATATGTTGTACAAAGGTATTTACAAAGAAGAAAAGTTTTGTTAAATAAATCTGTATATGTGCAAATTCAGAAAAAGCCGGACATTTTCGGGGGTCTGAGTGAACAAATTAGCAATTTGAGAGCACACCTACCCGACAACATTTTTTTCGTTCTTTAGGTCATATAGAACCCGAAAAACCTTGGGTTCCCAAGATTAACTCATACCTATTTTTTGCCGGGCAGTTCAAATTCTCTTATAGGAATTTAACATGGGGAAAATTAACGAAAACCAGGAAAATGTCACTTTTTGTCTGGAGGCGCAATTTAAAAATGTGTTTTAATAGAATAAAAGTATTGAAAAAAAGAATGGAGGCTCTTAATTTAAGGGCTGGTGGGTTAAAAATGATAGCCTAGGTAAAAAGTTGTCTAGGCTTGAAAATAGCAAAACATCACCAATTTTTATATTTTTTACGAAAATCATCGATTTTTCACATTTTAAAAATCCTTTTAATCCGAGAAGTCAATTTCGACGATCTGAGAATCAAATTGTTGCTCTATTCTTCCGCTTTTGGTTTGGAAATTTAGAATAACATTTTTATTTTACAATCATAGGCATATATATATATATAAAGCTGATCGTAAAATTGAAATGTTAATCCAAATTTTTTTTAACGAAAATTATAGAAAAGAGCTTTAATTTGAGCCCTGGATGACTAATATTGACTGCTCGGATCAACAGTTATAAGAATTTTAAGAATAAGAGAAAAATAGTTGATTTTCGTAGAACATCTTACTCTTTGTGACTTTTTACTATCTTCAAGTCTAGACAACTTGTCACCTAGGCAACCATTTTTAACTCACCAGTCCTTAAATTAAAGCTCTCTTCTGATACTACTGATATGAATGTGTGTGTTTTTTTATGTGGCGTAGGCAGAGCAAGCTCTGCACAAATAACCCTCCAACATCAGATTCCCACAGGTATTATTGTTAAACAATACTTCCGTGGGGCCCGTGAACTAGCCTTTTTTTGGCTTCTCCTTTAGAGTTGATAAAGGTGATTAAGGGTTCAGGATCAAACTTGTCTTCTTCATTCTGCTTTGGGTGAGGGAGTCTGTCGCCTTTTCCTTTTGCTTTGCTACGACTACTACAACTTTTGCTCCTTCAAGTAGCTCAACATACAAAAAGGTTCTGTCTATCAGGTAGTCAGACATAATCCTTATTATGTATGCGAATACCTCTTTTTTCCGTAGTGCCTCGTGTATCTTGCCCCAGCTGGCTGGGTTAAACACATTTTTAACATCCAGTGTAATAATAGCACAGTATTTCTTAGATCCTCCTGTTCAACTTTTTCCTTCTATTGCAGTTCTAGCGGTGCCGACTACATAGCTTAGGGCATAAAGAGGGGAGCGTTTTCTTTTTTTTTTTTTTTTTTTTGAAGCCGTATTGATATTCTTCTAGTTTGCCTTCTTTTCCAATGACTTGGGCTCTTAAATCTTGCCCGGGGTGTGCAGAGTAATCTGTATGAGGCAGCTTCTCCAAATAGCTTATCTTCTTTTGGTAGTAGCACCAGGCGTTGCTATTTCCAGTTCTTAGGAAACGTCTCTTCTTCTAGACATGAATTTTACAAGTCTACAAAGACATCGGGATGTATCTGTAAAGCTTATTTCAATGCAATATTGGGTATGCCATTCAGGCCTGGAGCCTGGTTGTTTCCAATTCTTTTGCATGCAACCAGTAATTCCTCTGTGGTGATTGTTAGAATGATTTCGTCATTTGCTTCCGCTTTAGGGATAGCTGTTACTTCGAGTTTGAGGAGAAAAAGCGTGGTCACAATACGGTCCAGCAATTCTTGGCTCTTAAGAAGGGTATATAATCTCCGTGTATCTTCTTTGTTACTATTTGGTACGGTCGCCCTCAGAGATCGAGCTCAACCTCGTCCTGTAACTCTTTGAGGCACCGTCGTTTATTTTTTCAGATTTTTTCCTTGAGTATCTGTTTAGCATCCTTCATTTCTTTATTTAGGATGTTTAATATTTCTCTACCACGACCAGTCTTGTAGTATTTTTCGAGCCTGCTGTTCCCATCTTCTGGTTCAATGACACTTTTTGCGGGCCGCGTCAATTTCTTTATCCCACCAGTATACTGGTGGTCGTCTATTGTTGGGAGCCCTTCTTGGCATTGCTGCGTTGCAGGCTTGCATAATATTTCCCATTACTTCCTCGACTTTATGATTTGCAGAATTCAACAGCTGTATTTCTTCGTTAAAATAGCTTGCTATCAGTACCGGTTTTCTTTCTATAGCATCCTGTACTAGCCGGTCCAACAATTGTCTTAGTTGTTCTATGGACGCATTAGAAGAAGCATAGCAGCTGTAAATGTGTACGCCTACGACCTTAGCGAGTACAAACCTTCATTACGTCTCGTCATTTTTTCCTGGAAAATAGCGTTTTCGTATGCCCATATTGCCGCTTTACCAGTACTGTCCATATCACACGATGGTTTGTCCAGGTTTCTGTATTGTTTACAGACGATAGCTATGTCGATTTCTGTCTCATGGACATACTAGCTCAGTAGGTCCTTTGCAGTCGTGCAGTGATTTATATTCGACTGCACTATTTTCATGTTCTTCATCTGTCAGTGGCTCCTACTGCAGCTCGGTAAACTGGGCATACAAAGCTACCAGCTGCGTGGTCACTCTTCCCACCTGTGCCTTCTTTGCAAAGTACACAGTTGGTGTGTGTGTGTGTACCGTAATATTTCTGGAACTACTCCGTCAGTATCAAAACGATTGGAAATGCATATTTATTTTTTCACTCTGAATTTGAGAAAAACAGTTTTTTCCTTAACTAATTTTTTTTTGCCCATTTATGATTTTTGAAAAACACTATTTTGCGTTTTTTCAAATTATCCCATCGTTACAAACGATTTAGATATAATATATTTGAAAAAAAAATAAAATTAACTACTTTTGTTGTTTGGTTTTTGGGATCAACCGCTTTTTTCCGCAGATAAAATAAAATAGGTGATTTGTATCCTTGAAACTAAACATCACAAACTCGCAAATTTTTTGAGTATTCCATATTTGTCCTAAAAATAAAATAAAAGCATTTTTACCCTCTTTCGAATATAGCTTTTTAACAACATTTTTATTACTAATATGTAAACACTGATTGTTCTTTCGCAAAATATTAGTATAGTGACTAGGATTGATAGTTTATGTTAGAAAAATATAAATAGGTGTAAATTTTTACTGTTTACAAATATTATTTTTATAATCAGACATCAATATCTACAAAGCGCACCTCCTAGACTTTGTCATCGACCACCCTGAAGACCTAGACACTACACTTAAATAATGTTTACACTTAGACACAATAAACCACAGTACGAACTACTTAGACCACGTCATCGGTCGCTCTGTACACCTAGACACCGTCCTCGCATGATTTTACCTAGACACCAAAAACTACGAACTACCACCTAGACTTCGTCATCGGTCACCCTGTACACCTAGACACCAAGCTAGAATGATTTTTACACAAAGGCACCTAAAAACCACGGTGCGCTCCAGCTAGACGTCGTCATCGGCTACCCTGGCTACCTAGCTACTGTTATTGTTCTGAAACGCAGAGTATGCACTGCATACCTATTATTCACCTTTGTAGCGCTACCGCGCCACTTGATATTAAATAAAACAAAATGATATCACACTCGTAGTCCCGCTAGTCTGTATATGTGTGATCATATCAGTAATCCCGCTTGTCTGTATAAATATGTATAAAAGCAATATGTGTGGCTAAAATCACGGTCTTAACACTAGTCGTGTGAGGCTAACTTTATGGTCTAAACATTGTTAGGCTGAAGAATCCTAAACTGATTTGAAGGCAAAGTAGATTGTTTTACCTCCTGTAGTTGCAGTACTCGTCGTCAACTCGCTAACGCACTCGTCTTTGACTCGCAAACGCACTCGCCTTTGGCTCGTACTGCACATTCCACAGTCGGTATAAAAAAAGTCCACTTTACGCCTTAGGTACACAATATACTATTTTTAACACATGCACGATTTAGCGTTTCTTTGACCTAAAATTAGGGATAAATGTAGTCGTTTTTTGATCAGCGGGTGCAAAAGGACTTTAGCGCCCGCTGTTAAGCGGTGCAAAAGTATTTTTGCGAGCGCTACACAATTCATTGGTAAATCTCCTAAACTCGCAAGAAATTTAACAAGTGCAGTTTGAAACGCGTAAATTAATACATGCGTTACAAAAAATATGGTGTGCACCAAGGGCTAAGCGGGCTTTTTGGCCTCGTGTGGTTGGAGTACTCGTCTGCGGCTCGTAAAAGCCCTCGCCTTGACTCGTACTGCAAACTCCACAGTCGACTTTAAAAAGCCCACTTCACGCCCTTGGTACACAATATACTATTTTATCCGCTTTTTTCCAGCTGGTTAAAAAAAACTCATTTTAAGCCCGCTTTTAAGGTTTAAAAAACGCAAAAATTGTGCATGTGTTGCAAAAACATATATAAATACTATAATATAATTTCATACAATGGTTATTGTGCAGACACATTTATATGAATCGGTAATTATGCAGACTTTTGCGGACTTATGCGGACTGATGCATAACTTTTCGGGAATATCAAAACTTACAACGTAACTTGTGTAGACAGAAAATGATTACTGCTTTAGTACAATGGTAGTTGTGCGGACAATCTTATACATATACCGTGACTTATGATAATATAAATATATAATTAGCTACTCTTTTAACTATCTATAAAACAATTTATGTGCAAAAAGACGAGATATTTTTCCAATTAACATTTTGCTTAAAAAGAGTTAAAAAAAAAAAACATGTAAAATGTAACAATGTAAAATGTTTTACAATAGACTAGAGGATTATAAACTTTTGCACATCTGTACCGCTAAATATGTAATAAAAATATGTATATTCATAAAAATATTAATGTGCTAGGTGACCTTGGGCATTTTTTTAATTAACATAATGCTAAAAAAATGTTAAAAAAGAAGAATGAATGTAAATTTGTTTACGGTAAAATGAAGGATTAAAAACTTCTGCACATGCATACCGCACTGAAACATAATAAAAATTCGTATATTTATAAAAGAATTAATGTGCTAGGTTACCCCAAATATTTAAGATTTCGCGTAAATAATGTTGAAAAAAAAAATAATAAATTTAAAATTTTTCACGGTAGAATGATGGATTGTAACCATTCGCATAAATTATATTGCAAAGAAACAGCCTATCAATAAAAATTTCATAATCATCATCAAGACGTGTTTTGTTAAATTTTGCTGTGCAACAGCGGCGTTCGGCGCGGTAGAGGTAGAGCGTCTCATGACGTATGAATGAGAGAGAGAGAGTGCATGTGTTTAATGAAACGTCCCGCAAAATCTCGTGCCGGGAAACAAAGAGTCGCGAGACTCTGACTCTCGCGGGGAGCGTCTGGAGCCACCAGATTACTTTTCAAGTCCTGGGCGAGGAATTGCACAGTAACTTAGGTAACACAAAAAATCCAAGTAACAGTTAATACTATCAAAAATTCATACTACATTGTCTTTGTACCACAAACAAATCCAGTGTCTGTTTGTACTTGAACTAGTCAAGTATTTGAATATATTCTTTATATCTTTTTACTGGTTCAAATACAAATGGACACTGGATTTGTTTGTGATATTTGAAATATATTGTGATAATTGTGATATTTGAATATATTCTTATGAGACAAATTTTAAAATGTTGTTGAATTTAAGTATTTGGTTTTCATTTAATTGAATTTTAGAATTAGGATAATTTCTAATTTCTTTTTAAATAAGTACATCTATTGTACCATAAATTGTCATACAGAAACAAATAATCTATTATGCATCTTTATTTTTTTTAGATATTTCTGCACTAATTAATTGGTTTGAGTGATTTGCAACATGAATATTTTTTACCTTTTTTTTAAACAAATGTCACATCGACAGTGACAAATAGACGTAGAAAATTATAGAATTTTAATACATAATAATATCACTTCAATGTTCTTGCTAGTGATAAATAACTATGTGCATAACTTTTTTGATAATATAAAAATTTCACGTTGCTTAGTAGATAGATTAAGTTAGCTGCAAAAATTTAGAAAGATTAAATTTAGATAATGTTAAAGCGTAAAAAACTGAAACTAGACAATTTCTAAAACACTCTCACCAGTGACAATGGCGGACTTCCCGAGGAACGATGATGAGATTCCTGTAGTGGAGGCCCTGCCTGGAAGGGAGGCTGCGGATACGTGACGTGGCGTCTATGCTGATGAAGGCTTCTGAGCCCGGATGAAGCGAGGCTGCGATGATGTTGGTGGTTGTAGGCCAGGGTCGCCAGGTCCTTATTGTCAGGATCAACTTGGGCCAAGAAATATATCTGCAGAAGCCTCTGACCGGTGATGCTGGTTGAAGAAATAAACAAAAAAAGATGTCCGCCTGGGCTGCCGTGTCCTCGTCCGGAGGTTGCTGCGCAGCGTCCAGGAGTCGTTAGCGGAAGGCTTGAGGAGTGAGAAGGTCACCCTCAGGGATGACCTTGATGGTGTTGGTGGTGCTGATGCCGACAACTCGGAGCCCTGGGTTGTCGGCATTGAAAGGTGTCCTTCGCTGAGCATTCTCGGGTACCGGAATGTACCAGGGTATCGGTGCCAAGGATGCGGTTGAAGGTGACGATGCGTGATGGACTGCTGCTGCCAGGTCGAAGATCAGCTATGCTGCATAGACGTCGGGAAAAAGCTCCGCTGCTGGCAGGGACGGCTTGCTGGATGCAGCGAAACCGCTCGGCGATAAGCGGCTGCTTATGATATCTGCAGGGTCCGGCGTCGGCGTCGTCGTCAGCGTAATAGGCCCAACGATGTGCTGGACTACGCGGCGTCTGTCGCTGCGAGCGAGGTATGCGGCTGCTCGCTGTGCCGTGCGAGACGGGAAGAGGCGCGAGAGTGGGCTTCGCGCGACATGACGCAGCCTTGCGCGATGAAGCTTGAGAGTGGAGCGCGCACGACATGCCGTAGCTTCGGCACGAGCTGGGGCGTTGCTGGGGCGGCTGAAAATGGCTGGTGTCAGCGTGAAGCGACAGTGTATGTCGGCCATGCTGGTGTCCGTAGCTGCGAGGCTGCTGATGATGCTGCGTTGGGCGTTGTTGAGCATCGAGCAGCTTCTCCGTGCTGACGGTGGACTTAGCATCGGCGCACTGGCGTTGTTGTTGCCGATGATGTTGTTGAGCGATGATGCCGGCTTGCGCGACGTATACGCGTCGATGCTCGCTGATATAGTTGTTTCTGCTGTTATTGGTTCCGCTGCTTGCTGGTCTCGCAACTGACGTTGCAGTGATTTGAGGATCTTACCGACTGTAGATGAACCTGTGAGAATCGTCCTCTGCGGCTATGCGTGGGCCACAGCGTGGTTCTATGCTCCCTAATAGGAGATAAGGTAGGCGAAGACAAACAGACAAGGTACAAAGAATAAAGATAATACTGAGTGCTGATTGTGACTAGATTATATTCAACTATGTACAAGGTGACTAGGTCTGTTCGCACCGGCGGCCAGGCCGTGACTGATTCACGAAAGTGACTAAGCTTCTGAGCTCTCCTCGCGCTCGCCATGTCGTGGTGCTCCGCTAGGCGACGCATCGTGCCGTGTGTGGTGATAGAAGGGGACCGCCATCCTCTCAACATGGTGTTAACTGGGCTTTCAAAGCAGAGTGAATGCGAGGGTGAATGGGCTCGTCAGAAATTTGAAGCTTTTTTAAAAGTTGTAACGTTGCACTTTTAATAGCGAAACCTATTGCTACACAAACCATCAGTTTACACTAATTTTACTTCGATCTACTTCCTTCAGACACTTACATCTACAGAGGGGGACAAACGTGTAGGTTTAGGAACAGAAATACCTAGCATGGCAAATGGTTGAATAAATCATTACTCAATATTGTTTATGCTGTACACAATGTCAATATATTCTTCAACCCCCGATTGCATCTGATAGGATACAATATTTCCCACGGGGTTAGATTATTTACGATTGAGAATTACTTTAGTTTCTGCGTTCTGGCAGAATGATAATTAATGTTAATTCATACTTTACGGCATGATTCGTCGCAAAGACGCGATACCCATTCAATAATAAGCAAATCTGTGCGTGATTCAAAACGCGACTTCTAAATTCAGAGAACGACCTTTAATAATACGCGACTGTTCGATATTCTAAGAAACATCCATCTCAATACTTTATCTAGTACTACTCCACGATATTCACACTATAATGGTCCAAGATGGCGCTGGCGTCCTCCTAACCGACGCGATTCAACCAAGATGGCGATCGACAACTCGTCTTTGGAGAAAATCCTGAGAAACGCGACGTCTACGATTATAGCTACGGATCGTGGTATCAATTCCTTGGTTACCTAAAATCGCGATAATAGGAGGAGGTAATCCTAGGTCGCAATGGCCTGACGCCGGCGCTACTCGGTAGTGTTCTATCCTCCGACGTCACTCTCTACTTCCGCGTCTCGAATTGTGAGTCTTGATCATTTAGTTCTCGACTAATTGGCTCCAACAATCCGGTGCGTAACTTGCTTGGTTCACTTTACGTCTGTTCGTCCAGACTTTGCAATCGCGTCATCTAAATGAACCGGACTAGATTCGTGAGCTTTTGCGGTTTACTTGGCACAAATATGTATGGAATAAATGAAGTAAAGGTAAATGTACTAAAATTTGTTAACTTTGTTATAAAGTTACAAATGACGTATTATTATTATTTAATTTATTTAAAGAGTTTTTTAAATTTATCATAATACGAAATGTTGATCTTAAAGATAATTAAAATATTTCTTAATTGTTGTACCATATTTTCTTATTCACTGGAAAAATAACAAAAAAAAAAAACAAAAAAACAAAGCACCTGACGATGCAGGTCATAAAAATGTACATTTTGTGTGAGTTAATCATACTAATTCCGTGTTAGCTTGATTGAATTCGTTCAACAGTTTTAGTATCATTGAAAATAATAATTTTATATTTAAATACCTATCAAATTCGTGAAGTGCGGTGTGGACGGCTGTCAGGGGAGGAAGGAGATGCTTTCAAAGTTAAGAAGGAAAAAGTCGCAGTCGAAGGGTAGCAGAAATAATTATGCAATACACACACACATATATTATTGTGTGTATAAACATATGTATATATAACACTTAAAACTATTATTTTTTGATACAATATGCAATGCAGGTAGGTCACATGAGATAGTATTTTGTATTAAGCACGTAAAGTGGACTTTTAGGTTGCCTGTGGCTCGTACTGCAATCACTATACAAGGTCAATAAGCCCGCTTAGTCCTTGGTGTACACCATAGTTTTTGTAACGCATGTATTGATTTGAGCGTCTTTTGTGCTCATATTTTTTTCACCAGGGATGTGAGCGGCGCTGGCGGCGCACAGTGTCGCATTTTGGTTTTTCTTGTTTTAAAATCAAATAACTTTTGATCTAAACGATGAATCGTCGTGATTTTTTTTTTTAAATTGAAGCTCAGGTGATCAGGAATCTTGGAAAAATATTAATAAAGGCCATTTAAAGATATGTAGATCAGGAAAAATCGGCGAATTTGATAAATTTTGCAAATATCTAACGAGACTTACTTTATCTTAATGAAATTTGTATTTTTATAATATGTAAACCTAATATACGATGTATTAGATCATACTTGACTTGTTTCAGCTTATAAACTTTCCCTGAAAGGGTTTTGCTTCCCATGAATGAGCAGAAATGTATAAAAATGTCGAAATACGGATTTTTTTTTCAATTTCTGAGGATCTACTTTCATTCTGAAGACCTATTT
>QLSS01000140.1:47379-100741 GCA_024372645.1 Trichomalopsis sarcophagae | reverse complement strand
AAATAGGTCTTCAGAATGAAAGTAGATCCTCAGAAATTGAAAAAAAATCCGTATTTCGACATTTTTATACATTTCTGCTCATTCATGGGAAGCAAAACCCTTTCAGGGAAAGTTTATAAGCTGAAACAAGTCAAGTATGATCTAATACATCGTATATTAGGTTTACATATTATAAAAATACAAATTTCATTAAGATAAAGTAAGTCTCGTTAGATATTTGCAAAATTTATCAAATTCGCCGATTTTTCCTGATCTACATATCTTTAAATGGCCTTTATTAATATTTTTCCAAGATTCCTGATCACCTGAGCTTCAATTTAAAAAAAAAATCACGACGATTCATCGATTAGATCAAAAGTTATTTGATTTTAAAACAAGAAAAACCAAAATGCGACACTGTGCGGCGTAGGCAGTGTCAGAGTAGGAATCTCACAATAATTATGAAGCGGAACTTAGGTAACTTTATTTTGATACGGCACCTCAAAGTATTTAGTTTTATATATATGACTAAAGAAAATTAACTTCAAGTTTATTTTATTTAATCGTAATAAAGCTAGGAACAGCTCTCAAGATGTTCCTCGCTTCATTACGATTAAATATAATAAACTTGACTCTGTTTGATTCATCTCAGTTTTTTTCTATCTGTAATTTCGTTGTAGAATATATCAAATTCGTCTAACCTTTACTTTTTGAAAATTAATGTTTTTTATAGAGATTTTAATCCTTTTTAGTCAATTTTTTGAGTATTTCACATTTGACATCGTAAAAATAAAATATAAGCACCTTTAGGACCTTCCGACCACAGCTTTTTTATGATATTTTTATCACTAACATGAAATCACTGATTGTTCTAATATACACCACCCTTGAATTATTTCTACACCTAGCCACCAAAAACCACGGTGCGAATTACCCAGAGCTCATTATCGGGCACTTTGTACACCTAGACACCGCCCTCGTAAGATTTATTTACCTAGACACCAAAAACCATAGGACAAACGACCTAGATGTCGGCATCGGCCACCCTGTATACCTAGATACCGAACTTGAATGATTTTTATACCAAGACACCGAAAATAACCTGAACCTTGTCATCGGCTACCCTGGCAAGCTAGTTACTGTAACTGCTCCAGAACGCAGAGTATGCACCGGCAAGCTCTTAATTCCAAATATCGTAATATATTATTATATTTTCCAGAAAAAGCAATTCCTATCTGTACATAGCTGTGCGGTCCTAACACTTTTTGCGGCTAACTTAACGGTCCCAAGTCATTTCGGGCTGAAAAACGTGATTTTAGCATTCGTGAATTATACATTGAGATATTATAGAAATAAGCAGCCTTTTCACTAGTATTTTGTTGCAAATCATAGTTTAGCTCAGAAAACATCCTAATAAGCCAAAAAACCTTATTAACTGTATTGATAAGTATTTTTTATTGTATAATGAAAAATCCGAACACCAATATAGAAGTAAATAGTGTCACCGGCGTCGCGGCTTCGTCTGCTTCTCAAACTTGCCTTTGTGGCGCTACCGCATCACTTAATACATACACCTATATTTATATATGTGTCAGTACATGTTTTAATCTTAAATAATTGATTTTAAACTGATGCATTGTTCTCATTGTTCTTTTATGAATTAAATATTATACAGATTGATACAGGAAAGTTTGTAAGAAAAAAATAAACTTACATTTTTTGATGCCTGCGGGCTCTTTCAAGGCTAGACAGTTTTTCTTTCATACAGTACTGTCGAGCCCCAAGAATAATATTTTTTATGTACTCCATTTCATTGATATTGAAAAAATCGATAGAAAAAATTAATCGATCTTTCTTGCTCATCTCATTCCATAGTGTGAGCAAGTTTGTATTATGGAAAATCCACTCTCGTGTCGTAAAATATTGTAGTACTTCAAGTCCATCTGATATACGTTTCTGCAAACGAACCATGCTAAAACATAATTTAATTCAAACACAAAATGAACTACATAATTTTTTTTATTATGTAAAATTATTTTCCTTATTTTATCAAACAGCAGCAGATAGTCTATACACGTAAATGATATATTACGAAGATTCATACATGATCTTCAAGCCATCATTATTAGGATAAGTTAAAATGGCTCAGGCAGTAATATAATAGATTGTGAAGTTGAGGACTGGGGTTCTATTGTCGGTTAGGGCAAAGATTTTTCAATTTCGTATGACATGCCGTAGCATAAAAAAAATGACGAAAAACCTTGATTCAAGTCACGCTCGTGCAAAAATGCATTCGCGATAAATTTGGGTTTATGTAAGTTGTTTGATAAAATGTCGTACGATACTAGGGGGGTGAAGGAATTTTACCCTCGTGGGGACTTATAGCCCTTGCTTCGCTCAGACGATATTGTTGAAAGGGTGAAACTACTTTACCGCTCTCGTAATATACTATTGAGGTCAATTCATTCGGATTAACATTAACAAATATATTTCTCGTAAATGTTTAGTAAAAACATAATATTTTATTTTAATCATAACAAATACTTTAATTTTTCGACTGATTTCTGACGTGATTTATCAGAAATTTGTCAGAAATCACGCAAAATAGTCACGTGAAAAATCTTGTAAGAATTTAAATAATCTATTACGTGATTGATTGTGTTGTAAATCGAGTGATTTTTTCGCCAGGGATGTGAGCGATGCCAGCGCACACTAGGTCTTATAGACATTTGTTGTTTCAAAATTCTCTACAGACCATGATTTTGGACCAATCACAATAAATTTTTTTTAAATTGAAGTTCATTAAAATTCTAGAAGACTCATAAGGGCAGATCTTTTAAAAAATGAAATAATAATTGATTAAAAATCTAAGTTTTACACTAAACCCATAAACCTTAAGGCATTTATGGCTATAAGCAAATGGGTGACTACTGAAGGAAGCTATATATATTTGTAAGTGGTTATTGGGGTCGCTGATTATGAATCTGGCATTAGTTTTGCATAATTGATTTGTTTAAACAATTTATTGCAAAATTATCTTAATATAAAAAACTACTTTAGTTTTGAATTTTACGCGCATAACTACTATAACCGATCATGTTCAAAGCATAAACAATTTTTTTTGGAAATTCACTACTTCAAGGTGGGCAATTTGCAATTATAGAAAAAAAAAGTGTTAACCTTAAACCTTTAACCTGAAACTCAAATACCTTAAGCTGAGCAATTTTAAAATTGTATCGCTTCATTTCATGTTACAATTAATAAGTCCTTAACAGCATCATCAACAACAAGCTTTATATTTTTGCCTTGTGCCTTTAACCCATTAAGTCCCAAATGTCAACTTTTTCGTCGCCTCCTTTGGCCGCTGTATTTTTGGTGAAAATGGGATCTGAAAAATATGGGACGGACCAATTTCGACGCAAAATTTAATTATCTTTCAGAATCTGACATTAGAATATGCAACAGATGAGAGGTTCCAAAGTTATTAGCAATTTTATGCAAAAAAACGTGATTTTGAAAAAAAAAATTTTTGGTTTTTCCAACTTTCGACAAGGAAATAAATGGAAAAAGATGAGATGAAACTTTCGGAATTTTTAACTCGAAAACGAAGGGCTTTAGAAAAAAATTTTATAGAACAAAAAGTGCTTAGAATTGGCTAAGAAACTCGTGTGAAATTTTCAGAATTTTTGGAGCGATTTTTTGGATTTTTGGATATGGCAATTTTATGGAAATTTTTATGGTTTTTCCATTCCGACCGCCATTTTGTGTGCTTAAACATTGAAATCTCCTATTTAAACACCGAGAGCTTATAGACTGGGTGTCTATGCCACGATATTTGCACGAAAGCCGAGAGATTTCAGGATTTCCTTGTCGAAAGTTGGAAAAACCAAAAAATTTTTTTTCTAAATCACGTTTTTTTGCATAAATTTGCTAATAACTTTGGAACCTCTCATCTGTTGCATATTCTAAGGTCAGGTTCTGAAAGATAATTAAATTTTGCGTCGAAATTTGTCCGTCCCATATTTTTCAGATCCCATTTTCACCAAAAATACAGCGGCCAAAGGAGGCGATGAAAAAGCTGACATTTGGGACTTAATGGGTTCGAGATATATAAGGATCAGAAGATTCTACTACATTTTCGAGTATTAAATTGACGATAGTATTTCAAATTTTTATTCCGTAATTCTTGAGTTTCTTCGGATAAAATGCCGATTGGAATGAGAAAGTGATTTATATTGTTCGTACCATGAAGGAGAATTTTATGCACAGATGTAGGCATGTGGAACTAATCGTACAATGATACATATAACTTAGCAGTTTCTTTTGCATAATCGTCAAATTTGTCGGAGTGTATATTAGATCTAGAAGCAAGAGCTTGTAGTATTACACTGTATATTGTAATTAAACTTTCATTGATACCTGCAATTTCAGCTGTCAGTGCAGGGTCATGAAAAAATCTCCTATCAGTATTACCATCGTTAAAATTACCCGATCCTTGTTGTGGATAATCTACGATGAGACCAGTTTCTTGTCTGAATCGGTGTTGAATTATAAGCTTTCTTTCTTGGCGTTGTTTTTTTTTTTTTTTTTTGGTTGATCTGATGCTGCCTACCACTTACAAAAATCCAAACGGTATACTATGTGAAGTATGTTTTTCATAAATCGTATTTTTGCATGTAAAGAAGAAAAACCATACTCAAAATTTTCTTCATTTTCGGTTCTTTCAGCCAATTTATACAAATCGTTCATTTGTGAAAGTTTTGCTCCGCAAATGCAACACGTTGACAAAAAGGAGAACCTACTATTGTTTGGGATACTTTTCTATCTATAATTGTTAGTTTTAATGAGTGGCGTATTTTAAATTGATTTACTTCTGTATTTACAATTTAAGACAATAGTGACTCGATCTTAGTTTTTCTTGCATTCACAAAACTTATTGGCCGGTTATGCTTAGTCGAACCAGATAGAGGGTAGCGCCATGTTACTGTTGCACCGTCTGAAGTATTGACTTCTAACAATAAGATAAATGGTACCAGACACATCAAGAAAATACTTTCATCTGAGTTAGTTCCATCGGAGAATAAATTGGCTATGATCTGATCCATCATATCCCCAATTACTAGTCAAAACTAGAGAGTATTCAGCCTCACTAGTTTTGGAATTAGATGAAATATCCGGTATCTGTAGGAGACGTTTGGATGTATGATTTAACAGTTGTTGTAATTCAACGCTACCACCTTTTTCAGATATGGAGAGACTAGAAGATACAGGATAACAATTTTCTTTTGCTAAAAAAAGTTGTTTATAAGGTATGAAAATATCAACATTTTTTCCTTTTACCTGTTTGCGAATAGTAATTTTGCATCTTCAATCAGAGCTATTGTTTCATTTTCGGTAAAAGGAATTATTTCCTCTGAAACGGAATTATTCATAAAACAATTGGGATCGCTTAAAAGATCTTCAATTTGTTTTATTAAATGCTTTTCCCCAGAATCTTGTAAGTTTTTATAAAAAGCTTTTTTTATATCTTCCTGAGAAAAGCTACTAGTAATGGACTGTATTATTCTGTATTTAGTAAATCTCCAACTGCTTTCAAAACTATCAATGACAGGTTTTCCACGCTTCAGGACGTTATCAAAATTTACAACAAAGTTATCTGCTATCCAAGATACATATTTTATCCTAAATATGTCTTCTTCATAAAGTACAGCAGTCAGTTTTGACTTGAAAGTGACCAAAAAATAACTATCAAGTTTTTTTAACGATGGTTGATTCCTCATCGCTGAGCTCATATTGCGCTTTAATATAATCGATCAAGCAATTTACACTTCTGATTTTATTGTCCAATTTCAACAGTATATCACACAATATACCGTTTGGAATGGAAAAAGTATTCATTGTTAGGTTTCATTTAGAGGGGATGAATGAAAGGTAACTTTGATGCAGTCGTGATGATGACTGCTCGATAATTAACCTGAAAACTATATATGAAAATAGTAGCCGTAAAACGGCTCATAAGAAACTGTTTGCATCAATAATCACCGGAGTAGTCGGGAAAATGTTAGTTTGAAAAAGACCGAAAAAATTATCTATGCAACAGTAGCCGTGAAAACGGCTGATAAAAAGCTATTTGCAAGAATAATCGCTGGAAAAGTAGTAGTAAGAACGACTGATAATGACTGTGAAAATTATCTATGCGAAAACTGGTGTTGTCACCGCCTAGCGGCCGAGCGCAGTACTTCTGGTGCGGTGATGAACACTGTTACACATATACGGGGAATTATGCTAGATTTATAATCAGCGACCCCGATAACCACTCATAAATATATATAGAGCTTCTTTCAGTAGTCACCCATTTGCTTATGGTCATTAATGCCTTAAGGTTTATGGGTTTATTGTTTAACTTAGATTTTTAATTAATTACGATAACATTTTTTTTAATCCGAACTTATGGGTTTTCTACAATTTTAATAAACTTCAATTTAAAAAATTACTGTTATTGATCGAAAACCATGGTCTGTAGAGAATTTTAAAACAACAAATGTCTATAGAGCTCAGTGTGCGGCAGCGCGGGCAGTGTCAGAGTGGCATTACACAATGCTTTATATCTTAATACTGGCAAAACCAAAGCTATAATTTTTGGATTCGAGTATAATATTGTTGCTACCAAGCCCGAACGTTGCGCAATTCGAACACCAAGAATCGCGCATAGCGATCCTTAGCAACGTGTACAACCACGTCGCGAATGTTTATGTTCAGTCTGATCGTGACAGTTGATGAGCTAAGTCGTGTACAATTAAAATAAAGAGTCCGCGTTCCTTTTCCTTAAATACGTGTTCTCATTTACGTTACCCGAACTCAGTCATAACATTTGGTTGGCTTGTCCGGGATAGAGATTTGTAGTAATTAATAAAAACAAATGCTTCGGACATTACAGTATATTCTACGAAAGTTTAACATTTTGTTACCGTTGTTTGTTTATGTGTTTTCCAAAAAATTAAGTTACCAAATAATCTAATTACAAAACCTGTTGTAGATTTTCTATATCTACACTATCGCCTGCGTTATCAGAATCTACCATACAATCTAATATTTCGCTATTTACGTTATCGCAGTAAGATTAATTTAAGATCTTTAGTTTTATATAAATACTTTAAAATTCGTATTGCATATTTATAATGTGTTTGGTCGTAGCAATGTTGGTATCGACTTAAGTAATTTACGCTAAACGCAATGTCTGGCCTTATGCCTGTACTTATATATAATAATTCGCCAATCAAATTTCTGTATTTTATATTTTCATCAATTTTCATCAAACTTGTTCTAGTTTTAGGCTAGTCTCCATTGGAGTATCATACAGTTACTCCAATGGAGACTAGCCTCAAACTAGAAAATTCCAATCATACAGTTTGGCATTTTCTAAAGTGTATTTTATAGCTAAAGATTCAATATATTTGGTTTGCCTTGAAGTCATTTTAGTTCTATCATTACTATAATATATATCGATTCCAATGTATTGGCTTATTTTACCCATATCTTTCATTGCAAATCTTTTCATTAGACTAGCTTTTACTTAGTTTATTTTAATTTTATCTTTGCAACAAATTAAGAGATCATCTACAAAGACTAGTATATCGACGGCTGACTGGAAGATCACCGTATCTCAGCCGCGGCTTCGAGAACGCCGTATCCCGGCGGTGGCTTCGGGATCGCCGTATCTCAGCCGAGGCTTCGGAAACACCGTATCTGAGCCGCAGCTTCGGAAACGCCGTATCTCGGACGCGATTTTTTTCCTCAAATTTTGTAGTGGCAGCACTGCGCAAATTTTAAATATGACGTAAAAATATTTAAAATTTGCGTCAAAAATTCTGAAAAAAATCAGAATTACTTATTTGATTTATTATTTGACATTAACTACACTGTAAGTATAGATAATGTAGAAATTCGAGCTTTTTGCAATTTGTAAACTTTATTGTCATCTGTTTCATAACCTTTCGGTTAATTTATGTATACTTCTGATTTTACAAGACCATTTAAGAATGCTGTCTCAACATCCATTTGTTTAATAAACAAGTTATTTTTACAACTATATGACAGTAGAATTTTCAAAGTTTGCATTTTACCTACTGGCGAATAAACATTTTCAATGAATTCTCTTTGCTGAAAACGTCTTACAACTAATCTAGCTTTATAAACATTATTATTTTTCTTTTTGTAGACCCATATAATATCAATAACTTTTTTATTATTTGGTCTTTTAACAATTTGCCACATATTGTTTTTATTTAAGCTATTAATTTCAGAGTCCATAGCAATTTTCCAATTTTTATATTCGCTGGAGTTTATCGCCTCTTCAAATGTATTTGGTACATTTGCATCAATATGTCATAAATGAAATGAGTTACAGGGTTACCATATCTACTTATAGGACTTTTCTTTCTATTGGACGTCCTTTTTACAGTAAATTTTCTGCATTTTCATTTGCATTTTTAACAACGTCAAGATTTGGTTCGTTATCTCTACTTTCCCCGAAGGTCTGACTAGAGATAAGAGTGTTTCGTTTATTTGAATTTATATCATATTCATTTTCATCGATTTCGGATTCGTTGTCCAGTATTTCGTTTTCTTTATTTATAGATTTGCTATTTTCTGAACCTCTATCTTTTTCATCATCGCTTTTTTCTAGACAAATTAATTGAGTATTTTCTTTAACTATTTGAAGATGTCTTGCATTGATTATTCTACCGTTAACTACTACTCTATAACCGTTTTCAACATAGCCTACAAGTACTCCTAGTTGTGCTTTATCGTCCCATTTGCTTTTTCGTAAAGCTTCTGGTACTGTTACAAAGACTCGACTACCATAAATTTTTAAATGATCAATATTACGTTTTTTACCAAAGAATATTTCGTATGGCGTTTTATTTTCAGCTGTATTTGTAATTGTGCTATTTTTTAAATATTCGACGGTTTTTATGATTTCAGACCAGTAGCGCCTATGAATTTTAGCTTATCGCATTAAGCATCTACCCATATACATTGCGGATCTATTATATCTTTCCGCTACTCTATTTAATTCATGGACATATGGTGGGCATTTTGGCAATATCTCTATTTGCTAATACTGTATAATTTTCAGTTATTTTTGCAAGACTCATCAAATTTTGTTTAATTCTTTAACGTAATAGACATTTTTTATATCAACATATTTTTGATTATAATAATTTTTAAAATAAGTTTTAACAGTACCTATTTTGGTTGCTTTTAATATTTTACCGTCTGGTGATTTTACATCAACAGGATTTTTCAAATCTACACATTTATCAAAGGATTTATCATTTTTTATAATATGATTTGTACAACCACTATCTAAGAACCAATCGATTTCGGTACAGTTTTCGCTACAACCTGTTACGTGATTTACTTCACTTGTTTTATTATTCTTATACTTTTCTGGAGGGTAGGTATAAGAATTATTCGAGTCGTGGCATATCTGTGTGTCCATGATTCAGATGAATAGTTGCCCTGTTTCTCGCTTGAAGAGTCACCTCTGCGTTGACCTTGTGCTCTGCCTCGGCAACGACCTCTGTAGTTTCCGCCTCTGCTGTAGCCTCTTTGATGACCTCGTTGACTGGATTGAGCACCTCGTCCTCGGTTGCTCTGCTGTGGTGGTCTTGTGCATGCATCTTTGTAATGTCCAACTTTTCCACAGTTGTAACATTTGCCTTCGAACTTGGCTGTAAAAGTACTTACATTTCTCTTTTTATCAGAATCGTTTATTGTATAATTTTTTTCTTTAATTTTCGTTTTGACATAATCCTTTGATCTTCTGTAATGACATCAATAAAGTCTCCTATGTAGCTGTAGCTTGGTGATAGTGCTCGTATTAAATACCTCATCTTCTCTGTTTCCTCTAGTTTTCCACCAGCGGCCTTGAACTCGTTCACGGTTTTCTTGAATTCTGCTATAAAATCGTCTACTTGATCAAAATTCTTCAATTTTACTTCTTCCAGCATTCCTCTGCAAATTATTTGTAGCGACGTGGATTACGTCGAATACATCTTATCAAATTTTTTTATCATCTCAAAGGCTATTGTACATCCACCGATGTATTCTAACTGTTTATCGGATACAGTGCTTATTATAATCGTTCTTGCTTTTAAATCTTTTTTCCGACATTCATCTTTTTATCTTTACAAGCATCAGTTATTGTGCTTTTTGCGGGTTCATTACATTCTTTATATTCTAATAAAGTCATCAATTTTATTTTCCAACTGGAGTAATTTGCACCATCAAAAACTGGTATCATAATATCTTCAGCTTTAGCTTGTTTAGCCTTTTTTTTCTTCTTTAACTTTTATATTTTCGTATACTTGATTTTTCAGTATAATAATCTTCTTCAATTCTTTTAAAAATAATTTTCTAATCGGATTTCTTATATTTTCCTTCCAAACAATTTCATTATTCTCTAATTCGTGATCATGAATTACTTTTAGTTTAAGTCACGAGAACATGTGCTTAACTTCGAAATTGCCACGTGCTCTGTACTAGCACGTTACCACGTTTTTCACTTGCCGACTTTAATCTATTGACATCGCACTTTAATCTTTATTAATTTTCAAAAATCTTCTTATTGTTTAGTACCTGACAACTTTATCTTCGTCACTGAGCATATATTTTTTGACTTTAACCTTTTCCTAACTGGTTTTCACTTGAAATTTTCTTTTTTTTTTTGACAGACGTTTCAATACAAAATTCGAATTTTCATGCTTCACAAGCTTATAATTTTTATCGAGGAATTTTCTCCTTTTATTTCACTGCTCCATTTTTCATTGTGCTATTCACTTTGTTAAAAATAACCGTTAACCTCACTTTTTAACCCCCCTCAATTTTACATTTCCCCGAAGGTTGATGTAAAATTGAAAAAGAGGTTCCAACGCTCTGCTATCATGTTGGAATAGTGGATAAATAAAAAGACTAAGGTTAAGATAATATGAATATATTGTAAGTAAGTAATAAGAAGTCGGCAATAGCCTCAGTGAATATTACGTCCGCTCACATCGGAGTCTAACGACAGAGAGAGCGAGAACAGCGTGTACAGTATAATCAGCGCTTAGAGTATAGCTTAGCTTAGGTAGCTATCGGGGTCACATGATATACACTCAAATACCATAGGGGGGGAGACTAACATGTGTGTGTTCCTCTCAAACACTCGTTAGCGCGCTCACTCATTCTGTCGCGCACTATAGTCCATTACATATTGGACTTGATTGAACTTGGCGATACATATTAATAAGATTATAATATTTACTCTATATTACAACAAAAATAGGTGCAAAAGCAAAATCTTATTTACAAACGTGATTTATCTGAACAAATACATTCTGAAACGAAGCATATAAGAAAATGCAGGTTGCATTGATACGTCATAGTATATTGTGGTGAAAAGGTAAATAAAAAATATATTGTTAATAAACTACTAGAACGATTTACCTCGCTCATAACGTCGCTCGGTTCACATATATATTGCAATAGTGATAAAATTCAAGTTTAGTTCAGATCCTTTTTCCTTATAGGGACAGTAGTAACAATTTTAAATAATAAATATTTGAAATTTGAAAATTACGCATTGATTTATAAAATACTCTAAACTCTTGTTATTTTATCTTTCCTAATATTTCAATTCAAAATTTCTGTTTTAGAAATTGTTAGAATTTATAATTTCAGTTTTTTACTGTTTGCCTTTCATGCTTTAACTTTTACGAATTTTAATTTTTCTAATTTTTGCCGCTAAGTTAAATTGATTATTCAATCACTGATTATCATGAAAATAAAGATGATAAAATGTTAGTAAACCAAAAGAAAAATATGATGTCTTATTATTATCTAGTAAGCAACATTAAATTTAGATACAATTAGAATAGTACATTATTTTAAATATTCTGATATATCAACACTAGAATAAATAAATAAATATTTCGCGCCTGATTAGCTTCGCCGAGATAACCCGTTCGTAGAAGCGTTGTACTCTAGCCTGATCACGTGATCGATTGGTGCTTCGATGGAGACTACGCGCGCATTGCTCTCGGATATATAATTCACGGACTGTCGACGCGGCACCATCCTTCGGCTTTTCTCTGCCACCGCAAGCTTTCCGACGGTATGGATCTCGATTCAAGTTAAATAGTTGTTAAGTTAGCATCAGTCTAGTGAATAAACAGTGTTCGTTTAGTGAAATTATAAGGTGTTTTGCCTAACTGCCCGCCATTTCTTTCGCTTCTCTCCTCGTCCAGCCTTTTAAACATATTCCTGCTGAGCCTTTCCTGGTCTTGCTGAACCCAGGCAAGAGCAACTACAAAATGAATGTATATATGGGTCATTCCTATGAATTTCGTCAAATCCGCGGTGGGGTGGGGGGGGGGGGGCGCCCAATCACCCCGCCGATTTTGTATGTTAAAGTACATTAGAAAAAACGGCTATTTCTAAAATTTTAGCCCTCTAGGTGCCCCCTAGCTCCCGTGATAAATTATTGAATTTTCGAAAATCGTGAAAAAATGGCTATTTTCAAACATTTGTACAGGGTTACCTAATCAATATTTTTAAGCCAAAAAATAGTGATCTTCTCGTTATAACGTCAGCTTTCTAGCAAAAAAAGTCCGAGAACCTCAGACTTAAAGGAGCCTTTTCTGTAGGGCAAAACGTAAACACTCATTTTTTGTACTTTTTGCGTATCTTCGAATGCCATTTTTCTGTTTTGTAGTCGATTTGAGCACTCAAAGTCTTTAAATCTTCGTGTTGGAAAAATCTTTAATTTCCCTTTTGAAAATCTCAAATTTATCATTCCAATAAAAAGTTATAGACCTTGGAAGACAGCCTAGTTTTCCAAAATCGCCATATTGGCACCCCTATATCGTAAATAATGTATATCAATAAGAATAATTGCAGATTAAAGCATTATTCTTTGGTTAATTATTTTTCATAATAGACATATTATTTCTATGCAGAACAAAAGTCTATCATTATTGAAATATTTCTCCACTACCTGGTATCCCGGACCTGACCTATAATTATATCATTAATTTCTACTCAATTTTCTCTCTTTTTCTTGACCTGTCGTCGAAATTGCGACACAAGTAAGTGGATGTTCATAGCTCTTTAATAATAATATAAATTTAATGCTCTACACCGGACCATAAAAGAGCCGTGACCGTTTTAAGCTTTTGCACTGTAGAACAACTTTTACATTTAAATATTTAAAAAAAAAATTATTAAATAATTGATATAAAGTTATGTAATTGTAAATAATCTCAAGAAAAAAATGTTGTGTATCATTGTGCAACTTAACCTACAAATCTACAAACAGAGTGTTACCCTTGGAAGACAACCTAACCGTACTGATGAGTGGAACTTTACAACCTAACCGTACTGATGAGTGGCACTTTACCACTTAAACGAGAAGAAGTGCATGGTTTTTTTTAAATTAATAAAAAAATGAAATTGAATAAATTTGCATAATTTACAAGCTGCGGGTATTACTTTTATAAATCGCTAAGCAATTATTATTAAATCAATTGTCAACTAGGAAGTACATATAAATCTGCTGTCCAACTCAAGAGTCAAGAAGCAGAGAGAGCGCGCAGCAGCCATCTTGAGCGGGCGCGGAATTCAAATAATTAAAACGGAAGATTAACATTTTAAGAGTTCTACAACAATAATAACCATTAATTATTAACATAGATTCAAGATCACGCTTGTTTAACCGTTTTCGCAAATAAATAATTTTTTTAATTATTTTATTAAGAGAAGTTAACTCCTTAGGAAGTAACAATTGTTGGTTTAGGGTTTTGTTAATTGTAATAACTTTTTGTAGATTTAAGAACAATATTAAAATTTCCTTTTGTTTTTGTAATAATACTTTATTATTAATTCGGTTTTCTTTGACCAAGAGGTATTTAATTATTTTGAAGATGAGGATATTAATAATTGTCTAGAATTCTGTTTTTTTATCGTGTTTATCTAATTCTTTTTATGTTTAACAAAATAAAATAAAAACGAGTGACGCTTCATATACAATTACGTATGAACTTCGAAATTTTTGTTAAATTATTGCAACACATTTAATTTCTTTTCTCGCTAATTTTCAGGTCATATGCCAAAATTCGATTTTTAAACTCAATCTGCCCAGTCAAGATCCATATTCATTTTTTAATAAACAATTAAATGTCATTGATAATTTTTGGAATTTTAGGAATTTTAACTTCTATTAATCTAATTGGTAACGTTTAATTTTTTTTTTGGTTACTGGTTTTCGGTTTTAAATTTAATTATTAAGATATAGATATCTGATTTTCCTTTATTATAAAAAATCAAACAAGTTATTTTTAAGATAAACGTTATGATAATTTGAAAGGTTTTAGGTTAAGTTTTCTTTTGAAACTTTCATTCCGATTTGCGTGAATTTTCATCAAAACATTATTTTTACACCTAACGCCTCGTACGCGTCAGGATTTTTCTTCTTTCGTGGGATTTGGCGTAATCGCCGACGCTTGGGAGAACGTGGGGGAGAGGAAAGAAATAATCACTCTAATTATTATGTTTATTGCACATGTATTTTACCCAACCCTTTCCCTACAACGTGGTGGCCGTAGCCTCCAACGTTACTCTCTGGCTCACACACACGCGCGTGCCTCGAAGCTCTCGCTTCTGACGTCTCGCCGTCTACCCGTCGGCTCTCACTCACATGAGCGCGCTTTGAATGCTCGGCGCTGCTCGCTCTAACAGCTAAGCGGCCTCATGAGACTGGAAGATACTATAACGCACTGCAATATCCTGATAGGAGAAACGACGCTATTTGGCGAAATAATCACCAACAATATAATGATCATGCCCAAAGAGGTAACTTAAACTACCAAGAGGCTCGCTACGACCCCATGATGGCGAGCTAGAGCCAAAGTTATCCGAGACAGGACCAAATGCACCCAATGCAGAATCAGGGTTCAAATCAAGTCCAATACCAATAGATGCCCAGAAACACGGATCAACAGCATTATCAACAACAGCTACAAGCATACAACGAGAACAAAAATGCAAATCCAAGCAATAATCAACCAAAAGCATCAGTGATGGCAATTTTGACGATACCAGAAAGGTATCAAGAATGTGGTTTACAAACTGTAAAGGACCTCAAAATGTTGATTGGGATGACGGCAAAGCCTCAGCAGTAAGAATAAGAATACCAGTTGGAAACACTAAACCATGGGTGGAATTCATGATTGCCAACGTAGCCACAGTAAATTTAATTATGATAAGTGTATTAGACGACAACATGCCGATTACGAACCAAAGTGTGAAGACGTACGCGTCCGTATAACCCAATATATTTAGATATAAAAGGTACTCCAGCAAAATTTCAAATAGTGTCGGATGACTTTCCAATTCTATTTGATGGGATGTTAGGACGCATTTATCTGAAGAAAGAAGAGGCCGTGATATCTTATTACAAAAATGCGCTAATGATAAGCGGATATGTGATGCACCCAATAGGACACAAAGAAGAGCATAATCCAAAGAATTTAAGAGAAGGATACAAGACAAACAAGCCAACGAAATACTAAAGGTAGAACCTGCAAACGAAAAAGGAAATGAGATAATAGTACCAGAATCCATCGGACAAGCAGAACAAGCCCCAGAAAAGGTGACATATAAAATAAAAGCGAGAAGCAGACAAGTAATACAAATCAATTTAATCAAAAGCAATCTGAAAGAGGGTTATAACCAAGAATTGACGTGGGGAACGAAAATCTCCTCGTAGGTAAAAGAGTAGTGACAAACATGAACAACACTTCGCCAAATAATGGTCATTAACACAAGTGAACAGGACGTAACCATAGAAGTGAATCTAAGATAACTGATACCTTTCTATACAGGACCCGATTTCCTGCAAGAAATGGGCAGTAAGTTTTATGGCGATGCAATTATAGATGGAATCAAACGATTGGAAAAAGTAAAAGAATCCATAAGGAAAAGTCATCTCAATTGAGAAGAATTAGATATAGTGCACCGAATAATCGAAGACTCTTTAGATCGATTCTTAGTGCCAGGTGACAGACTACCATGTACTGATAGGAAACCCAAGACGGCGGATGGTGATTGATTTTAGAGCGTTGAAGAAGAAGACAATCAGAAATGCATATCCATTACCAAATATTGCAGATATCATGGACCAATTGGGAGGTGCAACGTACTTTTCCATATTCGACCTAGCAAGTGGCTTTTAACAAATACCTATGGCACCAGAGGACTGCTATAAAACAGCTTTCACGACAATTAACGGATACTACGAGTATACTAGAATGCCAGGAGGCCTGAAAAATGCCACATCGACTTTCCAAATACTGATGGAAAAAGCACTTAAAGGACTTTAGAATATAGAAATGCATGTGTAATTATACGACATCATTGTTTATAGCAAAGATCTACAAGAGCACGAAAATAAATCGTTTGATTACTTCTGTTTATCGTTCTTTTATCACAAATCTAACTAACAACCTAACCACATACACACACAATACAAGCACTAAACAGACACAAAAAAAAATAGAGAGGGGAACATTAATGATGGTAATATGTGAGTCATAAATGACCATATTACCTGAAATGTCCTCGTTAATTCTATCAATAAAGGTTTAAAAAGCTAAAACCTAACTCACACAACTCATCGAGACACAGAATGTCTTGTCCCCACATACTTGAACGTAGTGCACTTCTGCATAGCGTTGAACCATATGCAACAATATCCTTTAAATCAGGTTAAAACCTAACTCACATAATCCACCAAAACACTAAATGTTTAGTTACGTACGTGTATGTAGCACTTTTCTTTTCCTTTATTCAACTCACATATTCAGATATAGAATATTGTTGTTTCTTGATAAGTCATGGACAGCAGTAGCCTGTAGGTTAAGCCATGGACAGCAGTAAAATGTGGGTTAACATCGTCTTTAGGTCAAACCCACAAACAAAATCTCCCGCACGCTAAATAGAGCAATCTCAAACCCACAAACGAAAATCAATTGCTCAAAACACATGCGCTTCTGATTTGACGAGAAAATTTTGTTTGTGTGAATAAGGCCCATTTTATCTTGATGTTAGTGGTCCTGTTCTGCTATGTCTCTTGAATTTATTTTTTGAAGTGATAACTTCTTATGGAACGGAGTGAATTGGTTGGAATGCGTTACGGTGCCGTTATGTCTGGCTATCCCTACCCTGCCGTCTCTTGCCTTCTCTCTCGCACGCATACGGCGACTCAGCGGAGACATCCCCACCCTGCGGTCTCTTGCTTCCTCTCTCGCACGCATACGGCGGCTCAGCGGAGACATCCCCACTCTGCTCGCGCTTTCTTCTCTCTCTACTGGCACGTGTTCTCTCTCTCTCGCTCTCTCTCACTCGCTCGCGTCTACATGTCCTCTCTCTTTCGCATACTGTATATCGACGGCTGACTGGAAGATCACCGTATCTCAGCCGCGGCTTCGAGAACGCCGTATCCCGGTGGTGGCTTCGGGATCGCCGTATCTCAGCTGAGGCTTCGGAAACGCCGTATCTGAGCCCCAGCTTCGGAAACGCCGTATCTCGGACGCGATTTTTTTTCCTCAAATTTTGTAGTGGCAGCACTGCGCAAATTTTAAATATGACGTAGAAATTTTTTAAATTTGCGTCAAAAATTCTGAAAAAAATCAGAATTACTTATTTGATTTATTATTTGACATTAACTACACTGTAAGTATAGATAATGTAGAAATTCGAGTAGAAAAACAGCAGAGGTTTTTGTTTCATTTTACAAAACACGTAAAATTTATGGAAGAATAATATTTACTTAAAATGTTTAGCGAGGTGGAAAGAAGTAAAAAATACGAGTACAACGAAGAGTTTTAATTTTTTTCTGTTGAATTAGTAAAATATTAAATTTAAATTATCTAGGGGCGCGATAGCGCCGCTTTGGCAAGAAAAAGTACAAAGTACGATTTGTCTACGGCGCGACCCTATATACTTTGAAATTTGGGTTTCCTCTGATCTGATCCGGTCGTGGAAGGAATCAGGTTTTCCTAAAGAAATCTTGGATATTATTGACAAAGTTGGTTATAAAGATCTCACGCCTATTCAACGACAGGCCATTCTAATCGGTTTACACAATAGCGATATTATCAGTGTAAAATGAAAAGTTTTTCTACTCGAATTTCTACATTATCTATACTTACAGTGCAGTTAATGTTAAATAATAAATCAAATAAGTAATTCTGATTTTTTTCAGAATTTTTGACGCAAATTTTAAACATTTTTACGTCATATTTAAAATTTGCGCAGTGCTGCCACTACACAATTTGAGGAAAAAAAATCGCTTCCGAGATACGGCGTTTCCCAAGCTGCGGCTCAGATACGGCGTTTCCGAAGCCTCGGCTGAGATACGGCAATCCCGAAGCCACCGCCGGGATACGACGTTCTCGAAGACGCGGCTGAGATACAGCGATCCCGAAGCCATCGCCGGGATACGGCGTTCTCGAAGCCGCGGCTGAGATACGGTGATCTTCCAGTCAGCCGTCGATATGCTCCACTACAGACGCTATCTATCTCTCCCTTTCTTTCCTAGACACTTTTCTCTTAGCGCGCGTGCACAGTAAACATAACCTCTACATTAGTAAAACTTTTGAAGTGAACATTGTGTTATTAAATTGTGTTAGTAAATAGATAGTTATTTTGATTTTTCAATTACCGAGTGTGATATTTACGTGTATATTGATAATCATATTGTTGTGTTAAATACCAGCCAGTCAACTTAAACTGTTAAATAATGATAAATATTGTACATAAAATATATATTTTACATTCAAAAGGAAATTAAATTACGTTTTACTTATTCCTGATCCATTTATAAATTATTAGATTAATAAAAAATATAACTATAAAATTATTATTGCCATCATGCGTTAAACAAATTCTATATTTGATAGTTTCTATAAATATCATATGAAGTTATCACTTCTGTCGGGCGTCCCGTGACGCACACGTTTTTTTTCTTATAGCTCAACCTCTAATCCACACACACACTCACACACGAATAAAAGATAAATGATGACCAGCGTTTCCGCAGGACTGATATCTCTCATAAATACAAATGATCCTACCGTACGCTATAACATAACACCCACACCACCCAATCCCTATAATCAAAAATTTTGTTTTCTATTTGAATTAAAAATAGAATGGACCTCAATAAACCCCCTTAAATATAAATAGACAAAGTGTATAACCCCTAAAACAAATAAATATTGCATGACCAAATATGTCAAACCCTAAAACAATATCTTACATTACAGCATGCAACGATACCTTCTATCTTGCATGTATTCGTTACAGGAAAATCGATTCTTTGTTTCCTTTTTGTTACAAGAAAATGGACCATAACATAATAGAGATCTTGGACATCACGGACATAAGAGATCTCCAAGTCTTCAAAGTTCAAGGGTGAACGGAAACATGACGTTATTGAGTTTATGAAGCACGGAATGTACATCATTTCGTTCAAACCAACAGTGACCTCAAACATGTACATAGCGGATGTCATGTATGCAAAGAAAGAAGATAAAGAAAAGGTAATAAAAGCAAACACAAGGTCCAAATCACAAAGCATCATGGAAAAAATGAGCTATATAGAAGGCAAAGGCCTAGGAAGAAATCTACAAGGAAAAACCGAGCCAGTTAAAGCCATACCAAATGAATATAGGCAGGGCCTAGGTGCAACCGCCTTAGATTATTACTCAGACCACCTGAAAGATCTTGACTTTTTGTGTTGAGCACAAAGAAGCCTAGTTATATTAAATTTTTGAAATTTTAAATTAAGTTTCGCTCGAAATAATGGAATTGGATTTGAATGAATTTAACACTATTTAGAGGGAATAGCCTTGCGGCATAAAAACCCTTTTATTGAAAAACAATTACACTGTAGAGTATACACGCCGTTTTATTAAACGGAAAGATTGATTCGATTTAGTGCACGCAGGCACGCCGTAGGATAGACGAGTCGCGAGGGAGCTCCGCACGCTACAATGGATAGACGAGGTCTGGCGAGCACGCCGCGAGAAACGCAGGAGCGCGTCGCCTAAGATGGCGGCGATCACACCGTTCGGTGCTGCCACCGCGCTAGATTTTGTGGGCTCTAGCTCCCGCCATACATGCGCACACACACTCACACTCTGATTGCGCGCGCAGGCTCAGTCATATTAGAATATAAAAATGTTGCGACGCAACACTACCACAATACCAACTTTTTCAATGAACAAAAACAGGCACGACCAGCAATCATAGAGAAACCAGGAGAGGTGATGAGAGTTAACAAAATCAACGCTAAAACTATGCCTATAAGGATAAGAGAAAACCCAGTGGTAATAAAAGCAGATTTGAAACAGTTTGGACCATGTGAAGTGGAGAAAATTTACACGGACCAACAAGACCGTACTAAGTTGGTAGTGAAGTACCAGATTTCACTACATAATAAAAAAGCAGTGAAATACGCAACAACGTTAATCAAAAAAACAGATACATTAATGCCAGACACCACGACAATGGAATGACCACTTCCAGAGATTCCTACACAAACAATACCAGCGGCAGCAATAGAGTTACCACTGTTATTCGCGACACCATCAACACCAACGTTATCACCAAAAACACAAGTGCTACCAAGTAAAAAGACAATTATTATTATTATTATTAGACTGGGTGGCCCATAAGTCCTGATGCCTAGGCTCACGCCCTTTGCATCCCCGTTGATTAACTAGTGGTTGTACCAGTCTAGTTTTGTCCCTTGAGGATCAAAGTATCAGGTGGTATGCACCATTCCTGTATTACTTATCCTTCAGGGTGAAAGATGTCAGGTGGTATGCCCCATTCCTGTGTATCTTAACCCGTTAGTGACTTGTACAGGTGTATCACCTTCCTAACGGTCAGTGATTGGATCGCTGTTGGTTCGCAGGTCGTCATCCCCAGCGCCCTACATCTCTCCTCTGCTAAAGCTAAGCAGTGGCATAATAAATGCATGCTGCTTTCCTCATTTTGGTTACACCACCTGCACGTTGGTGAGTTCACTCGACCTATTATGTGCTGATGATATCCCAGCGTCCCCGTGTCCGGTAATTAGTTGAGTGAAGATCTTTGCCTCCGCTCTGCTTAGATCTCGCATCTCCAACGCCCAGTGCTGTGAAAAAAAAATGACAATACCAATGCCAGAAAAAATAACTGGGCCACTAGATGACACAGCAGGACTGTGATTCTGTGCCCAGGTACCTTTCGGCATGGACTTTGAAGTATTTAGAAGGATATTCGCTGTATTCGGTCCATTAGATCACGTAACATTTGTACTGCACAAGATGCAAAAATCAATACACCACTCAGGAAGTGCCTTCGTGCAGTACTTCAACACAGAAGATGCCAAGAAAGCGATAGATCATTGCAATAAGAAATCCAAAGAAAAATGGGCAGCGCAGAGGCACCTCAAAAGGGACGAGATACAATACAGAAAAAGACACAGCATCTGCGGCAAAATGATCGATTACAGAAATAAAGAGGACCACGAATTCGTATGTAAAATTCAAAATGAAGAAGCATTAAAACACCACAAGGAATGCAACAAGTACGCTTTTTAATTATTAATTTGGACTACTACAAAAAGGAAAGGAAAACGATTGCAGGCAGGGACACGAATCCTGACCAGATTGCCCCTGGACATCTGTTGAGTGTGTTAGGTAGGCAAACTCGCATAAAAAAAAGGATAAAACAACAAGTTTTATCTGTAACACATTAATATTTTCTTTATTAAAGCTACTACCATAAGTTTTATCAATAATACTGTTAGTGCATAACATTTCTTTTGGTATTTAAACTACTTCGTTGATACTTTCAAAATTAGTTGGAAATATTCCATCACCAACATTAAAAAGCCATTTCTAACTAAAATTATAATTAGATAAAAAACAAATGCACAATATAATTTTTTTATAAAATACAATTCAAATGAAATCTTCGTTTAGTAAAAGATAGATAAAAATTAAGAATTCATTTTATTATAATGTATGTACAATCTTTTGAGTATACTAAATATTATAACTAATATAATATGATGAAATTAAAATCTTTAAACTTTATTAAAATATTTCCGATCCATGCTACAACGTACCCCAAAGACACATATGTAATTTTCATTATTTTTATAATTAAACTAATTTCGAATATAATACTTTTATAAAATTGATAATAAAATAAAATTCATCAAATTAATTTTACTAATAGTTAAAAATTGAAATATATTTTCTTTTTATTTACTATATTAAAAAAGTTTAAAATTGAAATACAACGAGCATTAGAGTCCTTAATTATTGTATATTAAAAAAGATATGAATTGATCTACTTTTTAATTTTATAATAACTTCTAACTATTACGTTTAATTATATTTATTGTATGTTTTGATATATCTCCTATAAATGTAAAAATCTAGTTTGTTCTTTGTAATTAAGTTATAACTCAAAAATATCAATTTTGATATTACGAGCGAGCGTGAGCGAACGAGTCTTTTGGCTAGTGAGTTACATTAATTTACTGCAGTAAATAAATAACAATACTTACAAACGTTTTTGTTGAAACATCACCATCAAAAAATCTATAAAGTATGCCGGAATAATATGAAAAAATAGCACAAAAAGATTATGTACGAATTTACTGCTTCTAATGTCTCCATCTGGATACCATATTGCACCCTCGAATGGGTAATCATACGCTACGGATTTTCCTTTTTCTAATACTTCACCCCATGTGATTGGCATTACTCCACTTTGAGTAATGTTAAATACCGGAATTTTCTTTGCTCTGTAATAATTTAAAAATAATGATAATGCGAATTCCTTTTACAGTGTTTAATGAATTATCATATAAATACAAATGTAATTTGAATGCATACTTCTCTATTGTTGTCCCAACTTTATACGCGATAGATATTAATGCATTAATTGCGAGATCTACCGGAATTACTTCAGCATGGAAATTTGCATTACAGTGCATTGACCTTATTACTCCTTTTCCTGCACCAACAATTAATCCAACGGGTCCATTTAAGTTATCAACCCATCCTGGTAAAGGTTCTGACCAAGAAGGAGTAACTGAAAATCATAATTATAATTTAATTAACGTCAATGTATGAAATTATTAAGAATATTCAAAATCAGTACACATTAAATGTGTTTTGATTTTTAGCATTTGAAAAAAATATTTTCTTAATTGAATCTTGATTTTTTACAATTCTTTATAATTATTATTGTCAGAGACTCACACGTCTGCAATGCGAGCAGCGAGATCAGTCAGTGATAAGAGTTCACCAGGCTATTCTACAATACATAACGTCTGAATGCATCGTAGGCGTAGCTCAGTGATTAGAGCTCTGGAGCACGAGCTTTTGCAGCGACGTCTGACGAACGTCCTCGTGCAGAGAAATCTTTTTGCCACAGAAATACGATTAGTGCGATAATTCCGTGACACACATAGTGATCACATTACCTAATTGAATCAATAGGTTCAATAGTAGTGTATGATAACGAAAATTTTTCTACAGGCAATAGACAGGAAAATTGATGGTTTTTCTGAGCAACGTTAACTTCCACGCCTCGATGAATGTCGTAATTATACCCATGGCGCCAGGCGCTCGCCAACGATGGCGCGACTTCTTTGTCTCGATTCACCGATTCTCATACACAGAGATACCCAGTTTTCTACAATTTATACTTCATTTAATTCGCGCAGTAATTTAACACTCGACAAAACCTAATGCTCACTTTTCCGCAATAGATACTTTATTTTCGTAGATAGCCGATATTTTCCTAGATAGCCAATTTTCGCACAGATAACCACTTAACTGTGTTCTAACCGCAAATGTCCTGATTATCGAAATTCTGCGAAGATAACCGAGATACAAAGACAACTATCGATAATACACTTCATTCGTGACTCTCGCGTGTCCCAAGGTTTGGTCGTAACCATACGCACTTACACATCAAGATATCCACGAATACACTTGTCCTTCCCGACAATTTTTCCGATCACTCTTAACTAATTGCCCGCGAATACTATAAACGATGAACAATGTAGCGCTCGCCTGCGTCCAACGACTTACAGCGAGGGCCTCGTTACGCAAAAACCCTAATTATCCGAAAAGGCAACCACCAAGTTCGACTTAATCTAGCAAAGACAGCCACGAGATAGCCGCGCACAAGGTAACTTTAATTGTATAATGAAAACCTGAAAACGTGGAGCTGGAAGCCCTTGAGAAAAGCCTGACGGGAGATAATCCAAACCGATGTACTGACCTTAATCCTTCCTTCGATGACTTCAGGAAAGTTCCAGATAATCACAAAAAAAGCACTGCCGAATGAACAAACAAAGAAAGCCTTTCCCCAAAGAGCTGCTGTTCGCACGTTCGGTCAGGAACCATTAGGGCAGGAGGGTGGAATGAACCAGTGGCTCCCGCCACTAAGGCCCGTCGCTTCTCCTGGGCCGTCGGCTCATGCTCACGCCTATCGGCTGCTGCCGCGCAGGACTTTTGTCTTGCTCTGGCTCGCTGCCTACAGGCTTGCGTTCCCAAGCGTTGTGTGGTGGCACATGCGCTGTGCGGTTCTACTCGTAAATTGTTAGAGCTGATGCCCAAGAAATTCAAACTCTCGCGTTCCTTAGAACAGACAGTTATACACTTGCAGATATTTCAGACTTTAGCAACTCTGAATTACGGAACCCGAAACAATAAATTCTAAGCGCGATACGCAGCAGTTTATTCTCCCAACAGTCGGCGGAATACTGCAACGCTGACTTAGCTGCATCGGACTTTAGCGTTTGCAGACTTCACCAGGGCTCTGCCATCTACATACGACGCCTTATGATGTGCGTGCCGTTACTTGAGCACCCTGTCGAGTCGTTGGCTCCTCTGTTGCCGCGCCAACCTGGTCCGTCATCCTCTTTCGCCTCTAGTAGCCACATACACTCAGACTCATTCACTAGACCTTGGGACACTCTGATCTGGCTTCTCCCAAACTTTGTCACGTGGTGAAATTTCACCATGTTACAGTATAGTGAAATCTATTTTGTGAAAAGTGACCACATGCGATCGCGACAAGAATAGCATATAGCATCCAATCTTTTAGCAATATTGTCTGAAGGTTGCATTGGCAGATTTGTCAGATTCGAAAATTTTGCAGTTAGATTATTGAATATTCTGGATACTGTCCTGCAATATTGCTGCAAAGGGTGATGTCCGTTTTTGGATTGTAGTTCTAAAAAACAATTAGAATATTGCAGCAATATTGCTCAAAGATTATTTGCAGTATTGTATCTATATTGTAAAATAAAGGTAGAAAAACATTAAATTAAAAAAAAAACGCTGCCAATTCTTTGGTACGTATGTCACTGCCTCCGACAAAGACCAGCAACAAGCTTGGCGTTGATCAAGAGACCCGACAAAATGCTTCAAGAAATTAACTGTCCAAACAAAGTGTTAAAATACTTAAAAAAAAAATAAAGCTGATCATTCCATCAATCAACTCAAACGTGAATTTAAAGTTCTACAAAAGGAATGTAACCAAAATCAAACTCACAATGCAAAGCCTAATCTTACACAGCATCTTAGAGCAGGCAAAACTTCTTACAGATTCTGGCTCGTGTATTCCAGAAATATATTTAGAAACCACGAATCACTAATAAATATGAATGAAAAAATTTTCAATAATCCAATGACAATTTCCATTGATGTAGAAATGTCAATTATTAGAAGAAAAAAATATTTGTTTGAAAAAAATATTCCTCTCTCTAAGTATGCTAAACTTATAATTAGAAAAAAAGTGAAGGTTTGTTCATAGCCGTATATTATATGTTGCAGTTCTATCAATAGCGATAAAACTAACTTTCAGGAACAAATGAATCGTTTAAGAGTTACGGATAATAATTTGGATTGTGAAGTGGATGAGGACGATGATAATGTAGCACCTGATCCATCTATTTCGGAAAAGTCTGAAGATATCTTACATGTAAGTAAACAAAATAAAAATTGCAGTGATAAAATTGAAGAGATTTCTTATAAAAATATTTAATTTTTTGTAGCATAACGACTTTCACTTGATTGGCGACAGCAGAAAATTGAATAAGGCAAACAGAAATATGCAATATAAATGTAAAATTGATCGTAAAAGTGATCATGAAGAAGAATCGAATTTTGACTGCAGCTCATATAGTATCAATGAAACAAATTTTGCATCTGATACATTTGAAATGTTTCAAAAACCGATGGTATGAATTAGTATTTTTTATATAAATAATTTAAATTATATCAATTATTTTATAATCAAAATAATTGATAATTCTTGGATTAAAGATCAGAATAAGTAAATTAATATTAATAATTTTGTAATAAATATGCTGGTTTGAGTGCTGTAGGCTCACTTGCTGGAGGAGCTGCAGGTATCACTCAAGCTATTAATAGGGCAAATGCTGCTAAGCAGCAAATTGAAGAACAAAAACGACAATAAAAAAATAGAAATGTTAGCACTCGGAAAGGGACTTTACTTAAAACCTCATAAAAGAGGTTATGCCATTTGTTTGAAACAACGTAAGCAGAAACGTATGCAACGAAAACGTTCGCAAAGAAAAAAAAAACGTTGTTGACATAATACGTTTACCAAATCGTCCATTGACTGACTATGATTTACTGAAATACGCGAGCTTATTGAAAATTTCAAATTTTCGAGGAGTCTACATGAGAAATGATTTACCTGCAAATAAAAGTCATTATCGAGAAACTGCAATTATAAATTTAGATGATAAAAAAGGGTCTGGTACTCACTGGGTAGCGTATCGTAAAAATGGTAATAATGTTTTCTACTTCGACAGTTTTGGTGACTTGCAACCACCTGAAGATCTTATGAAATACTTGAAAATTGATAAAGTTAAATATAATTATAAAAGATATCAAGAATTTGATACTTTTGTTTGTGGTCACCTCTGCCTAAAATTTTTATGCAATCAACTCGGTGACACAGACAATTTTCGTCTATATAAGAAGTGATTAGATCGATAAACTATCAATATCTTACTTACATTCAAAATAATTGAATCGCTAACTTTGAGCCTGTCAGGCACTTCGTTTGTTCTGGAAACTCAATACTTTTCACCAATTGAACTCGATTCAGATAAAATGTACGTTCTCGGATTGGTTGAATTACTAACTTTCAAATCTATACCTAATGTGGACTTTAAAAGCAATAAATGTTATGTTGGACAAGAAATCATTGAATTACCAACTGGTAGCTATGAAATAGAAGATATTGAACGTACTCTTCAGGAAATTCTCAGCCAAAAAAATATTACCCTAAGTATTAAACCTAATAATAATACACTGAGAAGTGTCATTACATGTAGCCATGAAGTAGACTTTTGTCCCAAAGACTCGATAGCTCGACTACTAGGTTTCACTCCACGACTGTTGAAACCCTATATAACTCACAACTCTGACTTGCCTGTAGCCATTCTCAAAGTGAATGCCCTACGAGTAGAGTGTAATATCACATCTGGAGCATACATTAATCAAAATCAAGTTTATACCATTCATGAGTTTTTCCCTGCAGTTCCACCAGGTTACAAAATAAATTATATATTTACCGATAACAGTTAAAATTATTGATCACTTACAATTACGGATCGTAGATCAAGATGGTGATTTGGTAAATCTACGTGGAGAAGTTATAACAATTCGTCTACATTTGAAGAAGGTCTAAAAATGGGAATTGTTTTTAATACTAAGCCTGAAAAAAATTATATTAATAATCCACTATGTCCTCGGATAGTCAGTCGACAACGAGTCGTCAAACAGTTAATACGTCAGAACATTCAGTTTCTACGGAGTCTAGGTCTAAAGTTAAAAAGAGGAAACGGTTTCAGGAGAGTAAAAAGGAGCAAAAAATAAATTGTGTTTTCGTTTGCTGCTGTATACCTGAAAAAAATGGAGGGAGTCCTTGGTATACAATCACCAATCATTTTTGATGAGTCTGTTGCTCATTATGAGATTCATACACATCAACCATATACATCAGCATCGTTCAATAATAGTGATGAAATTCGTATTTCTATTCAACATCAAGATTTATGCTTGCTACCCTCCAAAAGTTTACTTCATATTTATGGTAAATTAACTAAAACAGATGGTTCTGCGCTGCAACATACCAAGTTTGTGAACAATGCTATATGTCATCTGTTTGAGGAAATGCGATATAAAATGAATGCAATTGAAATTGATCGATGCAAAAATGTCGGTCTAACTAGTACAATGAAAGGTTATGTTTCCTTCGCACAAAGTCAGAGTAAATATAATGAGAATTCTGGATGGACTGATGTTTCAGAAGAGGGGGTAATAACAGATAACAATGGAAATTTTGACATCACTATACCTCTATCAATGATTTTTGGTTTTGCTGAAGACTATCGAAAAATTATTGTAAATGCTAAACATGAACTTATTGTCACAAGATCAAGGAGTGATGTGAATGCTATTATACAGGAGGCAATAATGGTTGATAATAGAGCTACGTATGATGAATTTAAATTAACCATCTCGCATAGAGTGGCTTATGCCTTATATAGTTTTATCAAACAAAAGAAAAATACAGCTTTATAACTACATTCAAAAAGATATACCCATTGCTATGAGTTTTCGGTCTTGGGAATTGTATGAATATCCAGTACTTCCACGTACTACTCAGCATGTATGGACCGTCAAAACATCAAACCAGTTAGAAAAACCACGCTTTATTATCCTAGTATTTCAAACTGCTAGAAAAGGATATAATAGCAAAAATTATAGCCATTTTGATCATTGTAAGATTAGCAATGTAAAACTCTTTCTCAACTCGCAGAAAAATCCATACAATAATCTTAATCTTGATATTGATAATAATCAATTTGCAATGTTGTATGATATGTATGCACAATTTCAAAGTACTTATTATCATGAAAATATGAATCCTCTTTTAAGCAAGGAAGAATTCATCACATATGCACCACTAATAGTTATTGACTGTTCAAAACGTAATCTTATATTTTGTATCCATTTATTTATTATTCCTTCCCGTTATCTCTTCCGAATTCTTATAAGTTGGATAAGTCTTCATTCTACGTTGATATAGAAGAAGAAAGAAAAAATCCATGTATTTATTTAAACTCTTTCTATACGTATACTTTAACAATTAATGAATGATCCATAAAGTAATAAATTATAATACTAGTAATTTTTAAATTCCATACATGCATCGGATTTAAATTCCGGCTGCCCGCGTCGGACGTTGGACGTCGGGCGTCGGTATGACAGATTTACCCGTTATCGACTGTCGGTATTCGGTGGCGCCGTAGCCGCTCTGGCGCCGTAGCCGCGCAGCCCCTACTACTAATGTTGTCTAGGCATGTGGCGCCACGCGCTGGGCAGCGTCGTCGCCAGCGCAAGCAGACGATGCAGGCAAGAGTCGTCTTCGACTAGCGAGGTACCACCGAGGTCGGCATCAAGAGGTTTTCCGGCCGACGCCACGCTGTGGCGAGCGCGGAGCTCGCCCCTAGTGGCCATTCTGGGTTTGGCCACCTCACAGAGCACACACTCTATTCTGTGATATTAGTTGATTCAATAAAGTCTTCAGAGAGTTTTAATATCGTAATTGAGAGCGAGTCATTTTTCCTCCTCTCTATCCTGTGTCCAATCTATTTCAAGAGCACGTATTATAAAGGAGAGGATTCATCGTTTCCAAAGTGGTGACCCCGTTTAAGAAGACGCTACGGAGCCGAGCACAGCGTGAGCAACCGACGCCATTCTCGCGACGCTCTTTCTCTTTCTTACTCACGGCGGCTAGCCCACCTCTTTCTCTCGGCGTACCGCGCGGAGCCGAGAGAGATTTTACCAGATCAACAACTTTTCAACACCCAGAAGCAGACCAAGCTCCTCGAAGCCTTCGTTAATGCAGCAAGCAACGGTGACGCCAACAACAACAACAACAACTGCAGATGTCATGCCCGCTCGCGCTCACGCCCTTGTCAAGCCCGTCCAGCTGTCTCAGACACTCCAGCTTCTTCTAACTTCGGCTGGTGCTGGTACCACCGTGAGTTCGGCCAGAGGGCCACTCGATGCAAACAGCCCTGCTCCTTCGCAACAGCTCAGGATACTGGCTTAGAGGTATCTCTGTTGCCACGGACTTTCTTTAAGGACGCAAGAACACGTGGCTCGCTCACCCTCAGCGCAGCGAACGCGCCGGAGATCGGCACGTACGGCACGCAGTCAATGGTCCTGGACCTCGCGCTTGCCAAGCCACTTGAGTGGAAATTTATTGTGGCTCACGTCAGTAACCCAATCATCGGTGCAGACTTCTAAGCTCATGTCGGCCTCGCTGTCAATCTTCGACGCCGATAGCTCCTAGACGCGGATCACATACACCATTCAACGGGCAAGCTGTTGCCAACACAGATATTCTCCGTCGCGGTTAACATCACCGCTGAGAGCGTGTTCACTGAACTCCTAAGAGAGTACCAAGACCTAGCATCTCCAGGCAGCACTACTATATCACTCCCAGATCTCTCCGTCTGATCCAAGCGTTCAATTCATATTTTCTTAAGATTTATGGTTAAGCAGAGGGATAAAATATCAAAGATGCGTATATATAGATACATATGCTCAGTGATGGCTTAGAATAGAGTTTATTGAACATATATAGTCGATGTACAAGTATTTCATAGAAGCAAGTGTAAAAACTTTAGTTTTTCAAGAATTTAGTATGAGTATAGTGAAGAAATGTCAGTTTCTACCTTTATTGGCCTACAAAAGTATGTCTAAAACAATGCATATACATGGTGATCATGTAAAATATAGTATTTTTAAAAAAGTAAAAGGTTAGGCGAGTTTAATATATTCGGCAACGAAATTACAAATAAAAACGAACTAAAATTAATCAAAGTCAAGTTAATTATATTTAATCATAATAAAGCAAGAAATTGTTCTGTTTAATTGAGGGCTTACTTAACTTAGAGTTAAGTTATATGCTGATACATTAGAAACAACTCTTATATATTTACTACGTAATTTGTTACGCCCTTTTTATTGTACTTATGGTGTCTGTATCACATTCTAAGACATAAAAAGAAAATTATAGTTGTTCACTGGAAAACAATAAAACGGGCATGACAAGTTACGTAGTAAATATATTAAGAGTTGTTTCTAATGGATTAATATATAACTTAACTCTAAGTTAAGTAAGCCCTCAATTGAACAGAACAATTTTAGACTTTATTATGATTAAATTTAATTAGCTTGGCTTTGTTTGATTGATTTCAGTTCTTACTTATTTGTAATTTCGTTGCGGAATATATCAAACTCGCCTAACCTTTTGCTTCTTTAGAAGTCAATTTTTTTTTAGAGATTTGTCCTAAAAATAAAATGTAAGCGTCTTAAGCATCTTTAGACCATGGTTTTTTTTGTAACATTTTTATCATTAACACTGATTGTACTGTCGCAAAATATTAGTATGGTGGCTATGATTCATAATGCGTGATAAAAAAATTTGAATATATGTAAATTTTCGCTGTTCACAAGTATTATGATTACACTAAGACATCAAAAACTAGGAAGCGTAGTTCAAGACTTCATCATCGGACACCATGTACACCTAGACGCCGTTCTTGTATCATTTATTTACCTAGACACCAAAAACTACATTACGAACTGTCTAGACCTTGTCATCGGCCATCTTGTACACCTAGACACCGCATTCAAATGATTTTTACACCAAGACACCAAAAACCACAGGGCGAACTACCTAGACCTCGTCATCGGCCACCCTGTACACCTTGACACCGCCCTTGAATGATTTTTATACCTATACACAACAAAAACCACAGTGCACTCCACCTAGACGTCGTCATCGGCTACCCTGGCTATTACTACCGCGCCACTTGATATTGAATAAAAAAAAAAAAATGTAATCGTATCCGTAGTCACGATGGTATGTATAAGTATGTGGAATAGCAATATGTACGGCTGAATTTACGGTCTTAGCACTAGCCTTCTACGGCCAACTTCATGGTTTAAATATTTGGGCTAAAGAATCTCAAACGGATTTTAACATTTTTGTTCAGACATGCTTGTTTATTGTATAAAAGCTGCTTTTTTGGCAATATAACGATTGAAAATCATAGTTAAGCATACAAATATGATTTTAGGATTTAGGAAGACTGTGTCATGCTGGTCCAGTGAGCACACTATCACTTGTATACTCCCTCTTTCCCATGCTCCTGCCCCTATTCCACTTTTGTTTTTTGAGCTGTCTGTGTACCACACCATGCTGTTCTCCACCAGCTCGTGTGATCCTCCTTGCTATCTTTCTCTGTCTTAGGTGACGATTGAAAACGATTTTGAGAAGAATATTCTCTCCATTATTCTGTCGCATCCCCTTTCTGTCATGTGTGGCAAACTTCGTTCCAGCAATGCCTTAATTTTCAAATAAATGCAGTTGTATTCGCCCTTATAACCTTGTTGAGTAGGAAAAGGTTCAATAGAGTCTCCATTGCAGCCGGTGGTGTTGTCTACATGGTTTCTGTGATTTCTCTTATTACCAATCTTCGTACTCTATCCAGTGCTCATATTTGAGTTTTCAACTCACATTCATGTACCCAGACGATTGCCCCATAAGCAAGCCTTAGTATGATGATGGCATCATAAAGTCATCTTACTTTATCTTGTTCCAAGCCCCATGTGGTGCCAAAAGCTCTCCTGAAGTTAGATCCGGTCAACTGGTCTGCTCTTGTGCCTGTTTGTGCACAGCATGACGTTGACCTTGCTAAAGTTTACCCTAAGTTTTACTGTTTTGCATCAGTTCTCTGCCAGTCCCAGTGCTTACTGCCTCACGCCCTCTAGAACATTTTCGTCATCTCCTATTATCAGAATGATGATGTCGTCCGCGTACGCCTGCGCATTTATGCCCTTCTTGTTTAGAGTGCAAATTAGGCTGTCAACCACAAGGCACCACCATAGGTCGGTGACAACAGCCCTCTTTGTAGGCAGTCCTTTCTTACCTGAAAATAAGGTCTAGATCATACCATTTTTCAAAAAACAGTTTTTCCGCATTTATACGCGATTTTGCTATGTATACTCTTTTCCGTCTCCCTAAATATACATGTGTATAAAAGTCATGGAATTTGCTTGCATAATGTATAAAAAAGGCTAAGTGATTTTGTAGAGCCCGTAAAATAAAATTTAAGCTAAATATAGCGCTCATAATCTGCAAAATTTCTTGTCAGCTCTTATTTCGGTTCCTGAGGTACTTCCAACTTAAAAAAAAATTAAATGAAAGGTATTGATTTTAGCTACTGGAATTTGCATCCTTTAGAACTCGAATTTACTTGGTACATATCCAAAAACGAGCATGAATAGAACTTTGACAATTAAGGATATAAAAAATTAAAGTGTTGCATAACTGTATAAATTTTTTAATATTTAAGTGCAATCGCTCTAAACATTTATTGCCTTACCTTTACCCTTCATAAGGCAGGAGGCGTTTGGAACGCAGCTAAAATAAGTTATTCCGCGCGACTTGTCTTAAGGGCAACAGACTAACGTATTAACAAAAAACTCATTAGATTTTGATAGGTTGACGAAAATCTTAAATAATGCGTTCGAATTTATTGCAGGATAAATTATATTTTCAATACTTTGGTGCTTTCAAGACGTTCAAGACTAATTAATAAAATATATATGCACAAAATAACTTGAATTAAAATTTTATTACATATTTTATAAATGGTGAACATATATAAACAATCTACGTTTAGATTAAAACTAGACAAATTAATATATTTAAGCACTTATATTCGTATTTTACTTATACATATAAGTATTATATTGAATTTTGTCATATTTTCATAAATTGCGTCTTAAATAACTTTCTACTTTCAGATTTTACTCTTAAAATTAATTATCGAATATCTCTGAGGTTTATTAGATTTTAAATTGCAAAAGATTCTTTAATACATTTTTATTAGATGGTAGCGAAAACTTTAAGAAAAGACCGCTATTGTAGGAATAGTATAGTTTGTTGTATGACTATTCGTCTTATGTGACGGCCAATCTAAGGCTGGGAATTTGCGTCTTAGCCCCGTCCCGAAGCGTTGACTCTATTATTTTATTAAGTGGATCTTGGAGGGAGTTCCGTGGGGATTCCGCTGTTCGGGTTACAGCGGTGTGTAATGAGAGGAAAATCACAATACGCTCGATTTTTGTTCAAGTCTTTATTCACTCTACTTCGGCTTACACACTTCGGCCGTCGGCTACACAGCCGACTCGACTTCACCGCTTGCACTCACTCTCTTGAGGCTCGCTGCGCGCTCGCTCTCGCGCTCACCATAAACAAACCGACGGTAATCCGGCTTCAAAAGTTTCACCGTCACGAATATGGCCGACACAATTACTCACGACTAACACGTGAGCTAGCTAATTCACGGACCTGTCTAGTCTTTTGATGTAAGACAAAGCTCTAAGACAATCCCTGATTCAGAATACTGATGTGTCTATACTCACTGTCTCTGACATTTACTCGTCGCAACTGTGTCATTGGTGATCCACGCTAGTGCGCTTGAGTCACCTTACGATTGTTCAGCGCTTAGACAGATAATGTTTGCACGAGTAGTGCACTATCCACATTAAAAGTTTTTTCTTAATATACATCTTGATGATTGCTACCGACAAAGCAAACGTTCTCTTATCTAACGGTAAGACCAATAAATGTCCTTGTTAACGGGGAGACAAAAATTAAAGAAAATTCCTTTATTATATTAAAATGTGTCTGGTAGTCTCCGTATTACTTCCAATCAAAAATCAGCTATTGATATAAATAAAAGAAAAGTAGAAAGTTTTCTAAAAATGAGAGTTGGATATTCTACTACCTTAGATTTTTGTTCAACAATAAAAATGCAACCCGTAAGTAGTACTACATATTATGCGCAACTCAATATAATAAAGCAAGACAATCAAAAATTCAAAAAAGCTGTTCTTGAGGAAAGTCAAAAAGTAGTTTTTGAGGCGCATAAGATGTTTCAGAATATTCTCGATAGTTCGGGAACTTAAACTATTTCGAATCTTTCAAAAACTTAAAATAATTTCAATCGTCAAACACAATATTTTTCACTCTATCGGACGAGCGTTATTTTCGAGTTGATTAAAATTAAATTAAGTAAGAAAGAACGAAACCGCAAGTGTACTTTTAACCTGGAAACTCCTGATTCCGTGTGAACCAATCTACCCTCGCATTCACTCCACTAATAACTAACATAATAACTCCAAAAGGGAATTAAAGTGATGTTAATAAAAATACCGTGTTGTCCCGTCCGATTCCCATCGAGCATTCAGCGAGAGTCCTTGTGCTGGGAAAAATCATCGCAAGTCATTGATAAGAGGTCCAAGAAGTCCTTAGAGAAGGAAGTTCAGCAGCAAAGACGAATCGCGGCCACGGTTAATTTCAAAAGTCTTCAAGAAAGAAGGTAAATGCGTATTTGATATTAGAATTCAGAGTAGGGCTCTTTCTCTCCCTTTCTCTCTAGCAAACCTTACAATCGCCTTCGCACCTTACTACTACCTCGCACAGCATCTTAACGCTCTCCCTCCCTCCCGCGTTTAGCAGGAATTGACGCGTGGAAAAATGGTCTTAATAAAACTTTGACATAAATTAATAGGGAGGGACTTTAACGACGTGCAAAGACACCCCTATAAGAGGAAGAAAAAGTTTTAAGAAAAATCAGTTTTTACATTTTAGCTCTTTATTCGAGAACTCCTCGATGAAATCGTTTAAAATTTTAGCAGCAAATAGCTTTTTTTATGGTTAATCACCAAATAAAATTTTGAAACGTTTCACTGCATTCTTTTAGAGATATGAAAATCAAAAAATTTTCAAAAAAAAATTAAAACCTTGAACCATGCGCCATGAACTTAGCCAAGACCCATAAAATATCTACTTTTTCTCAAAATCTCAAGTGTAATAAAGCCTTTTTACTTCCGTAATCGAGGCAGAAAAATACTCATTTTTTCCAGTTTTCGATTTTTACTGAAAAAGTAAGTAGTTAAATCACTTAAAATTTTAATGGGATATAGTTTGACATGTAACCCATCGACATGATTTTTTTTGTGAGGTTATGATGTGTAGTTTCAGAGATATAAATTAAAAAAAATCACCTTTTTCATTTTATCTGCTTAACAAAGCGGTCAATCCCGAGGACCAAACATAAAAAAGTAGGTAATTGTATTCTCTTTCAAATGCATATTAGCTGAATTGTTTGTAACGATGGGATGATTGAAAAAAATTAGAAAAATAAAAAATAAATGTTTTTTCCGAATTTAGAATCCAAAAATATTCATGCATCTCAAATTTTATTGATATTCACCGGGTAGTTCCAGAAATATTACGGTATACATACACACACACACATCCATACTGACATTTTCTAAAAACACGTAATTTGAACTTCTAACACACCAAAAAGTGTTTTCTAGAAGTTTTGACGAAACTCAAAATTTTACTATTACAAAGCTTCCTCTAGGAAGTAACATAGCAGTTTGTAAACAGAGTAGACTATTATTGTGAACTAAGCAGCAAAGTTTACAAATTTTGTATATTTCACATATTTACAAGCTAAAAACTACATAAAAAAACGATCTAAAGCATACAAACGAAAATTAGTCATAAAAAAGTGCATTGCAAAATTTGCAAAAAGGTCAAGCAATAAATTAGCAGAAATCAAAAAATAACTCATGTTCTTTTAGATACACTATTGTTGAATATATTGTATAAATCATATCATTATAAAAAAGCAAAAATATTTTTTCAAAAATAGAAAAATGGCTATAATATGGCCATAAAATGGTCAGAATCATAAAACAAAAACTGACCTAAATTCAGAATTAGAAAAAATATATGCATGTCAAATTTTATTACGATCCGTTGCATGGTTCCAAAATTATGGCGGTATACGTACGTACACACAGCCATCCGCATGGACATTTTCTAAAAACGTATGATTCGTACTCCAAACACCTCCAAATGCGTTTCCACGAAGTATTAGCAAAACTGAAAATTTTACTATTACAAAGCTTCCTCTTGAGGAGGAAGCAATTTAATGCTGCAGTTGTAGTGCCCAGATTATGAGAATGTGTCAACTGATACATTTAATTGTGATAAAAGACAAGGCTTAGTTGTATTATTTGAATACGTGCGTGATTTTTGTGGAGAAGTAGTTACTCAGACGTATTCAAGTCCACGTGTGACTTCCAGTCAAAAATCAGCTATTGATGTAAATAAAAAGTGATATAATAAATTCAAAAGGCTTTCAGAATTTTTTAGTAAGGTTTAATGAAAAAGGTATGCGCAATGAACTTTTTGTATATGATAAATTTTGTGTAATAAATTACCATGCTTTTGCTTTAACTTGAAATTATTGCAGTGACAAGGGCACGAATTAAATGTAAATTTCTCTTCTAATGTTATGAAAAAGTGGTCAAAGTTTGGTAATGAATAGACATAAGGAAAAAAACTTTGTGAAATTAGCTAAGGTTTCTCTTAACTTAAATCATTACAGACAGCTCAGTACTTCCTTAATAAATATAGTCGAAAACAGAAGATTGATATTGCCATCATCAGAAAGTAGTTCAAAGACCTGGATGAGCCATCGTAGAAAACAGATGATACAGGTAGCAATTCGGACACGCAAAGAATTCGCCTCCCAAGAAAGATGATCACTGAACAAGAGGGTTGTGTATCGATTTGGGAAGTTCAAGAACTAACCAATAGAGTCGTGTTCTGATGAAAGCATTTGTACTTTTGGATATGGCGCTAGGAAACTAGGGCAATTCAGCCATTCCCAAAAGAGGAAATGCATAAATCGTAGGTAACCAGTACACTAACAGTAGTCATCTTGCTAGAGCTGTGTTCACAAAAGCAGAAAGAAAAATTAAGTAGCAGAAATATAACTACTAATTGAAAGGTAAAGTCATTTAATAAAGAAATGTTTTCGCGAGTTTTTCAGCAAGTACAGCTAACTAGGAAAGCAAATGATAAGACTAGGCAGGTGACAAAGAGTCTTGTTGAATCCCGTAAGGCGGTAATGCCAAGAAGATCACAAACCATAGACAACCACTAGTATATTGGAGAAATAAAGACGTGGATAGTACTCTTAGCGAAGGTCATCAGACACAACGACGTGAACAGCGTCACGAAAGAAATACCATAGAACGGGTATAGGACAGGACAAAGTTGAAGCCTGCAACAAAAAAAAAAAAAAATGAAAGAAGCTGGACTCAATCTTGCAAGATTAATTAAGGAAAGCAAACGACAAAGTCTAAATGAGCTCCAACAAGAAGTTAAAAAAGATCCTTGGGGGCGAACATTGTCTTAATCTTACGCAAAATGTTGTTTACCGTTATCTTGGCTTGAGTAACAACAAAAGCAGCAGGAATAAGTTGAATCTGCATCCAATTGTCGCCCTACACTAAAGAAGACTAGTGGAAGAGAGAGAGAGAGAGAGAGAGAGAGGGAGAGAGAGAGAGAGAGAGAGAGAGAGAGAGAGAGAGAGAGAAAGAGAGAGAGAGTAGTGGGTAAGTGGGTGTGTAGTGGGTCACACCTCCGTTTCTATTTCTGTCTCGTCTGTACAGTAGGTAGTCGTCCAGTGAAGAGATGAACGTTACCTTGTAGCTCAACCAGGTCTCAGTAACAGCTATTATGTGGAATGGAGAGCGAGTGGATAAGAAAAGCCTAATTATCTCAATGTGACCCGCAAGCGAGTTCGCATTAAAATGACAGACTCGTAGACCTTTGGACCTAGAGATACCTTAGAACTGAATAAAGACGTGGCAGATGAGCTTGATGGTGGGTGTGGTGGAATGATTTTGTGTGTGTGGTGGAATGATATGTGTGTGTGTGTGTGTGTGTGTGTGTGTGTGTGTGTGTGTGTGTTGTTGCCTCAGTGTTGGACGATGTTGGCAGCGGGCGGAAACGGGGCTAAAACAGTCTTCTGCTCGGCGTTGATGGTGATGATGGTAGCACGCTCGCTGTCATCGTTGCAGCGCATGTAGAGTCTCTCCGGCCGAGCGGGTTGGCAAGGGATTTCTCGATGTGTTGGCTGATAGCGGTGCTAACCTTGTCTTCTTATTCACCGGCTGCTGTTGTTTGGGAGTATTCTTGTTTCACTTTGGCACCCTTGGCGTTGTTGTCTGCACATGAGGGACAGACTATAATCTGCCTGTCGTTCACCACAATAATTTTGATCTTAATGGTGTTTTGTTTGTTAAATTCACACTTTTTGGGGTCTTTGTGCTGTATGGGTTATTTACCGCTGCTACATTGTTGAAAAGGTACTTCCACACTCTTCTCGCCGTTTGCACTCATTTTTCGTCGATAACTTATTAGCAGTCGGTAAAGCAGATATTTGTAGGAGGATGATAAGTTAACGACGGAGTGTAAGAGTAGATGTTGTGACTCTTACGGCTAGATGGAGCGTTATTGGAGAGATCGTGTGACGAAGCCTTGAAAGTTCTCCCACGATGCCGTTCAAGTGAGAAAACAAGTCAAGCCAAGCCAAGCAGATTTGCAGGTTAGGAGCCGCGTAGAAAGTTTGCAGTAGAAAAGATGACAGAGAAAAATTGCAGCCTTCGGCGATTTATGTATCGTCTTGAAGGTTGCAAAAAGGAGCGTGCAACTATCTACAACAGAAGAGGGCCCGAAGGCAAGAAGCTGCAGAAAAGCAGTACAAAAAAAAATGATGGATAAGCAAAGCTGTCAACTGTACTCACCAGAGGTACTTGGTAGTGAAAGAGGGGTGAATAATGGACCTACAAAGCAGCAACGCTAAGACTAAGAGTTGAGTCTGAGATAATTTGAATGGATGGTGCATATATATGCGGGTTTACACAGTCTGAATGTGTGGTGACTTGGGGAACTTATGCGATCGGATATGTTAGTAAGCGTTAGCTTGTCACTGGATTTTGTTTCTTATTCAAAAAATAATATTTAAAGTAAAAGAATCAAATGAGGTGTTGATTCTATAGCAAGCAAAACCTTCAAATGCTAAGTTTTGTGACCTTAACAAATATGTAACGTAAGAAGATATGTAGTATCAATGTCTAAATTTTAGGAAAAAAACTATCAAAATTTATCTAACATTTTTAACAGAAATATCTTACCGATTGAAGGACGTGCGATAGCACAAGGCAAATTTAAAAAGGCTTCATCAACCAATGTTTCAGCTAAGCGTTTAGAGAATGTATATGTGTTTGGATGTGGCTCAATGATTCTGAAAATCATATTTAAATGTAAGAATAAATTATATTCGTTATAAGAAAAAATAGTCAACAATATGTAAATCATTGTATTATAATGAATTAATTTCTGGTATACGAATATACCCGTTCGCAATTCAATAAATTATTCTTAAATGACAAACATGTTGAAAGTTTTCCCTTTATTGACACTAAAATAATAAGCAACTTTTAACTAGCTAGTCATGACACTTTCATTAATTACTTTTTTTGCAAAGGATTATATTAAACATAAAATCAGTGTTTCCTAATTTTGATTCTCGTTTCACACATACAAGTAAGGTAAATCAAACACATCTAAAAAATGATTAGGTTGAATTTTACAAATAGACTCACGACTGATGTTGACACACTAAAACACATTCAGGCTACGATAAATGCTCAAGAAAGATGAGATTCAGCAGTTTTTAGGGGCTTAAAGACATTTTAGTTGTAAGATAATTTTGCACGTTGTTAGTAATATAATTATACATCGTATGACGTAATACTGTCAATTTACTATCAATCTTGATAATAAAATGATAGTTTTACGTGACTTTGCTTTACGCTCTGTATTATCTCTGATATTGTAACTGCGCTCGGTTCCCGTACTATTCTATATGAAAATCACACTACACCCGGCTCTGAGGCTCTTTTCTATAATTCTATGATATTTAAAATAATATTGAATATATTGAAGAAAAATTACAAAATTTCAAATTACAGATTACAAAAAACTTGATATTGTTGCATAATGGCTTGAACTTGCCATGCATTTTGCAAGCCCCGACTCGCAATAGACTTGCCGAAAGTAAAAATATAATTTCTTAACATTAATACTCTTAAATTATATATTTGTACATCCTGCGAACCGGCAAGCGTGTGAGCACGTAGAGAGTGCATACGGATGGCAGGTGCATCTGATTGCGACATTGCACAACTGAGCGCCGAAAATCGGAGCGAGTACTCTGACCTCTGTGTCAGTACTCCTCGTGCATGGACCACGACTGTAAAGCGTAGGCGTCAATACTTAGTTGGCGAATGCTGATTGGACTACCGCGATCTTCTTCATCAAAATCTCATAACTGCTTGCATTGGCACCAAGGCTTTAAAAACCCCAGAGCCGATCCACGCAGCGCCTTTTTACGTAGTGACATATCCCTTGCGGTTGCGACTGATTCTAAGATGAAGCGGCGGTGTTTGCTAGTGTTAGTGCTTGGAGCATGCTAAATCCGTCCCTTGGTATAGCATACATCGGAGGGCCCTTGGAACACAGATTTGTGCTACAGAGATATGTACAAGCTGAGGACCGTTGAGTGGAATCTCCGGCGTTAGCAAGAGCAGTATAGATTGTAACAATCAGCATCTTCCACTAACAGGTGTTTAGAACCATCTCAATTTAGACTAAACATTTTAATAAACAACAGTAAAACGTAGAACTTGTAAATCTAATAAAACATCTAAATTCAGTCAACTCTGTATTCTGAATGGCTGTGAAGTGCTCTGGGCCAATAAAAACACAACAATTAATACAATGGATAATCTTGTGTATCAAATCTTTGATGATAATTAAGGGAACCTATCCACCTTAAAATTAAAAAAAAAGGGATATTGAATTATATTTTTATATGAAACTTAAATTGTTTGAATAATTGATTAAACAATGATGAAAGTTGAGTAGTACTGTAGAAAGCATCAAACATTTTTTATATTTACCATTTATTAGGTGCATCACGCCTTCGAAGGCTAAAATTCCCAATTTGGAATATTGGATCAATAGTTATAAAAACATAAGCAATCGATGGATCCATCAAATTTCAAAAATTGCTGTATTAATTTGCGACTTATTCCTTTGTAAAGCTCTCAGATATATACAAAACAGTGTATGTACCCTGTAACCCTATATACCGCGAAAATATAGGACTGATAGTTTCGGAGTGAGAGTATTGGATTAGATTAATTTGTTTTATTTTGCGTACATTATATTGTACGATTGTAAGTTTACAGCATTTCAAAGTGAGAAAAGAAATAACAATAGATTGAGGTATGTTTAGAGTATGTAAAGTGTGAGAGTATGGCGATAGTGAAGGTGGAATGAGCGAGAAATTAGGTGTGTGCGTGTGCACGGGTGTACGGGTTATGTGTTTTCAAGTTGAAAAAAGTGTTCCTTAACAAGGTTTCTGAAAGTGATGGTGGATGAAGTGTTTCTGATGTGTGATGGCAGGTTACTTCATGAGTATGAAGCGCTGATATGTAACAAGTTCCTCAGCGTCTCTACTGCAAAAGCAGAAATTTCCAGAGGTGTCAACTCGCTCCTCACAGGCCGGAGTGTGACGCGGAAGTCAAAAAGGCCAGTACGTATGATGGTACGACCAAGTTAAACATTTTACGTAGGAAACAAGCTGTGAAGTACTTCCTGCGTCCGGCAGTGGTTAGCCACTGCAGCTTCCGACTGTACGGGGAGATGTGCTCATCTCTCCTTACACCATAGATGTATCAAATTTCTGTATGTACGAGTGTTACGTAACGACTTTCCCGATTTGTATTTGAAATAATAATTTCAAGTATAGAACCGAGAAAGTTCTACACATATAAAGATACTGCGAGACTCAAGGCCACAAAAGTATCAAGTGGCTAAGAATCTCGCTAACCTAAACAACTTCCCCGCCAACGGCTAGAAGCGCACGTGCGGAGCTACGTTGCAGTTTCAGCGCGCAACTAGTTGCCGGGCCCCGTAAGGCCTAATGAGTGCAACAAGCGTCGACAATGTAACGCGGCTGAGGGGAAGTAAGCAGGCGACAGCGTGGGAGGTCCGGAACCTCTTCAGAGCGCTTTCGAACCACGTCGCTCACTCACTCCGTGATCGGGCGATGAAGCCGGCGGACCATATAGAGATTCTATAGTTTTTATCAGATTTTATTATTGAAAGACTGAGATCCATTTTTGTTCAGATTTTTAGTCAGAGCTTCAGATTTGTTTCCAATAAATATTTTCAAATTGATCACTCAGAGACAATAGCACTTGTTATTCAGATTCCGAAAGCGCATTTTCTGTAAGAATTGTAGATTGTTTAACAAAGGAAAATACACTCGCGAGCATCGTCATCACAGCAGCCGCAAGAAGCAGTATTTCTCACCACAGCGTATTCCTACAAAAATAGAATTAGAGGCGTAGCGACAAACCACGCTCTAGGCGACGATCATCCGAAAAAATTGCTAACGCCAAGAAAAAAATGACAGCGACGAAATAAAAAGATGTCACTAAACGAGTCGCGATATTCCTCACGAAAAGCGACGAAAATCAAAATAGCTATGCGGAGAGCAAGCATCGGTTGAGCACGCTCTCCCGAAAATGAATCGGGAAAAGCTACACATGACAGTACGCGGGCGACAAAAAGCAGCAGGAGAGTTGTCACAAGACGCTTTTCCCATCGTCAGTTTTTTTGAAGTCGCCTTACAAGTCGAATCGCTGCAAGTCGCCAGACCACTAAATTCGAACCAGTTTATATGTTAATATTGAATCGCTACCAGTCGCGAGTAAGATCAGTAAAATAAGACTTCATCGCTGAAAAATACAGACTTGTGAGAATAGATGAATTACTCGGGAAAACAAACAGTTTTACCTCCGTGGTACCAAGTTGTATAAGTGCCACGATCACTGAGACACACCATCCTCTCTCATCGCTAAGAAGAGAAACGGCACATCAAGGCGCCCATTTGTCTGCACCTGCTCGAAGGAGGAACGAGCCGAAGGGATCCGAGACGCACACCAGCTTGACCGTACTGAACCACCGACGCCAGGCTCAAGGAGCGACAAGGACCCACAGCTGCAACCTCCTGCCGCTCGCATCTCTACACACACACACACACAGACGCATATATACACTGCAAGGTATTTTTCTCTTTTCACTAATACGAGTGAAATACATTATAGTAGTTGCTTTAAAACTTAACCCCGTCTAAGTGATTTCGTTATCCGGATCCCTTTCCCGGAAGGCAGTGACCGTATCTGCGGTAGCCAAAAGGAATTTCCTTGTCAATCTAAATAAATATAAATAACAGAAGATAGGGACTCGAATAAATGTAAGTATATTGGTAAGTTGCGTTCATTCCGACGTAACACATTAATATATTTATATTAATTTTAAAATGGTACATTAGCTGAGAAACGCGGAAGCGAATCACTTGTAATGAGTTCCTATCATGACACGTAATGAGTTTGTGAACACAAAACGTAGCACTAGATATCATTTTGATACTAACGACTCCCTTCTAACCAAATTACGAGAAAAAGAAGATAAACTAAAATCCACGATAGAAACTAATAGCCCCGAAACAACAAAATTAATTCAGGAAGTCGAAGTAATAACAAAAGAAATCGAAAAATCGTATACAAAACTCAATATTGACGGGAATAAAACTTTAGATATACCCAAAAATAAACTTCAATACTATCAATACGGCGTACAAAAAAATCATAACATTTTGGACGATAGCGATCAAGACCTCTCTATTTCCGAAGTAAACGAAAATAATAACGAGACGGTCACCTACAATAAACCCTTAAAATCGAAGACGAAGTTTCGTACATTGGTACGAGTACACCTATTGCGAGAGGAGCTGTCCCCAAGGGAAGCGTAACTTCTACTTTTGGAACATAAAAGAAAGAACACCCGAAAATCAAATTACAATCGATAACATCAAACAACAATTAAGCATTGAAATAAAACCCGAATTATTAGACGCATTTTTCAACGACAAGATAACACAGCATAAGTCGACAAAACCCTAAATAATCAAGGTTGTGGATTTTTTCAAGCGATTAAACTCGTAGGAGATCGACTTAGTAACTTCGCGGTAGGAACAGCTCGCTCCGAAAATCTAAAAATTGAAATATCCCCTCGCCACTCAACCGATAGAAGCGAACTCTTTTTATCCTTCGATAAAAGCTTCAATGCGCTAAAAATAAAATCACCCTAAAACAAATCAAAGACGGATAGGAACCCGACAAAAATGGATGAGACGATTCAAGTCCGTGGAATGTCCATATCCAACGTGTTGGATTTAATTCCTCGATTTAATGGACAAAATGTATCGCTATCACTTTTTCTCGATGGGTGCAGGGAAGCTAAAGAATTGCTATCCAATACACTCGAAGGAGAACTAGCCAAATTTATCAGAATGCGCTTATATGGAGATACACTAAATAGCACCCGCTCAGACTTTTGCATCGGTAAACGAGGTTATAGAATTCTTTGAAAACATTTATGGTTCAGCAAAAACTTATCACGATTGGTCTGGCGACTTAGAAAAAATGAAACAGAAGAGTAATAAACTGGAAATTGTGTTTCTAAATAGAATTCAGCAAATCGAAAAAGAGATTATATTACGTCGTAATGAACACAACTCACCAATATATTTACTTTTATTCGAGTTCCTATCTGCTGTTATTTATTATTTATTTACCTTTATAAAGAAATCCCTTTTGGCTACCGCAGATGCGGTCACTGCCTTCCGGGAAAGGGAGCCGGATAACGAAATCACTTAGACGGGGTTGAGTTTTAAAGAAACTAATATAATGTATGTCACACGTGTTAGAGAAAAGAGAAAAGTACCTTGTAGTGTCTAAATTCGTAAGTGTGTATGTGTGTGTGTGTGTGTGTAGAGATGTGAACGGCAGCTGGTTGCAGCTGTGGATCCTTGTCGCTCCTAGAGCCTGGCGTCGGTGGTTCAGTGCGGTCAAGCTGGTGTGCGTCTCGGATCCCTTCGGCTCGTTCCTCCTTCGAGCAGGTGCAGACAGATGGGCGCCTTGATGTGTCGTTTCTCCTCTTAGTGACGGAAGAGCATGGTATGTCTTAGTGATCGCGGCACTTATACAACTTGGACAGACTGGTAGCGATTCAAAATTAACTGGTTCGGATTTATTGGTCTGGCGACTGGCAGCGATTCGGCTTGTAAAGCGACTTCAGGAAAACTGACGACGAGCACTCTTTTGCTCCCGGTCTTTATATACTGGAGAATCTGTAGCGTTGATTTTCCATATTAGGAGTGCCTAATATTCTCACGACTTTCCTCTCGACTTTGCGTGATCTCGTAAAAATTTTATTACTTTCAGTTTTTAGGAAAAGCGTCTTGTGACAGCTCTCCTGCTGCTTTTTGTCGCCTGCGTACTGTCATGTGTATCTTTTCTCGATTCGTTTGCGGGAGAGCGTGCTCGGCTGATGCTTGTTCTTCGCATAGATGTTTTGATTTCCGTCGCTTTTCGTGAGGAATATCGCGACTCGTTTAGTGACATCTTTTTATTTCGTCGCTGTCATTTTTTTCTTGGCGTTAGCCATTCTTTCGGTTGATCTTCGTCTTAGAGCGCGTTTTGTCGCTACGCCTCTAATTCTATTTTTGTAGGAATACCTTGTGGTGGGAATTGCTGCTTCTTGCGGCTGCTGCGATGATGATGCTCGCGAGTGTCTCACGTATGTGTTTTTCTCGTTTTGTGTAAAATTTGTATGACCTACTTAAATTAGCGTCGTAGCCGCGTAATGGAAGCGGGGTTTCCATTACAATTACAGCCGCAGCTCAGCAGGAGGGCCGAATAAGTAATAAACAAACATTTCAAAGTGACCTCGAAAAAGATTGCATCAAATTTTTTTAGAAGGGGACTACTCTGAGAGATCCGAGGGATATTGAGATAGAATAATACATTTAGACCGACGTGTTATTATTGCGGTATTCAAGAGCATACGCGTAATGCCTGTTTTAAGCTGCAGCGGGTCATGCGCTCGGGTAACATCGCGCAGGGAAACGCCGAGTCTCTTTCTCAGGAAAGCGCGGGGAGATATGACATTTGGCACGCGCCTGTTCGATTTAAACGAGAGAAATACTCCTACATCTGCACCGAAACTATACATTTGAGTCGCGCGAGCAAGGTGCCGACCATCAGAGTAGACATCGGAGAGTTTAACAAGCCATTAGAATTTATGCTTGATACCGGAGTCTCTGTTAGTTTAGTGCGTAAGTCGGAGGTATCGCCCTATACTAACATAAACACGAACGAGATTATAAGATTATAAGGCATAAAAAAACAATACATTTCCACTCTTGGCAAAGTGGCAGTAGATTTCAATAACGTGTCAGCAGACTTTCATTTAGTTGACGATAATTTCCCCATAACAGAAACTGGCATATTAGGTAATGATTTCGTTCGTAAAAACGAAGCGACAATTAATTATTTTGAAAATTATATTGAAGTTAATGGACAAATAATTCCTTTTGAAAAGTATCCTACGGATTCTACAAAATAGAACCGATAGATACGAAACCAGAAACGAGGGTAAAAGGTGAGTCTAAAAATACCCGAGTAAGAAGCGATCTGAGTGAAGGAGAGGAGACAGACCGCGGTTATGATGATTATTATGTTGATGATAAACGAGATACATTTGATCAAAGAAATAATAAATTAATTGAAAAAAAAAATAATGAATTAATTGAAGAAAATTGTGAATTTATTAATGAAAAAGATAATGGAAATGTTTGTGTACGGGATGAAAGTATTTATGTTAAAAAATATCCAGAAAATATTTATGTGCATTTCGACACTAATGATCGTGACGTTATAGAAAATGACGAGTTTAATATTCGAGAAATAAATGACCAATCAAGTGAAAATATATATACAATTCAATCTGTTAAGAAATTATTTAAAGAAATTGAACGTTTAAAGAAACTTTTACAAGCCAACACTTCTCAATGCTACGAGAGTGAGCATACAAATTATATGAATATTGAGAAAAATGTCGTTATAAATAAAATTTAATCCAGTGCAGAAGACACCGAGATGAAAAATGAAGTTAATGTTGTTAAAATTATCGATGATGAAATGATTAACGATGATGTTAATACGAAAAATGTATTTGTTGATGAGGTTACGGAGAATATATTTGAGGAGAATAAAAATAACGATAATTATGAGATAGTTGCTTATAATGCCACTGATTATGAACTCGACGAAGGACTTGAGAATTGTTTACTAAAAGAAGGATCTGTGAATGCTGAAACTTTTGAAAAATTATATGGAAATAAATAAGAATGTAGATTAAATAATTGTCATTTTGTTGAAAATTATATCGAAAATAGTGACATGAATGAATTATGGTACAATTATATCGAAATTTCAGATGAAGATTATTTTGCCAACGGAATACCAGATAACGCGACGACAATTCCCATCTTCCAAATCACGGAAGCTGAAAATGCCGGAATACCAAGAATAGATCGTTTGAAATCATTGCTAAGATATACTCATTTAGAAACCGAACTGCGCCAGCCAATCGAACGCCTCATAGAGGAATATGCCGATTGCGTTCATTTAAAAAGGGAAAAGTTGGGGACTACTAATTTTATTAAACATTGAATACTAACTGTTAGCGATGTGCCTATTTGTACTAAACCTTATAGAATTCCTCACGCATTTAAACAGGAACTCGATAATCAAATACAAGAAATGCTTAAGGGAGGTGTAATTCAGCCTTCTAATTCTAATTATTCATCGCCCGGATTTTTAGTAACAAAATCTCCAGACAGTAAAGGTAATAAACGATATCGAGTAGTTGTTGATTTTCCAAAATTAAATGATATAACTATAAAAGACAATTATCCGCTCCCGAATATATTAGATATTATCGATTAAGTAGGTGGAGCAAACTATTTTTCGGTATTGATTTAGCTCAGGGATTTTTCCAAATCGCGTCGCATGAAGCTGATAGACATTAAACTGCCTTTTGCTCTTCGAACGGTTTGTATGAATTTACTAAAGTGCCAATGGTTCTTTCGAACTCGCCAGCAAAATTTCAGCGTTGTGTTAATAAAATCTTTAAAGATATGCAAAGTAAAGAGATATTTTTATTTTTGGACGATGCTGTTATATACGAGAAAACTATCGAGGAACACAATATTAAATTCGAGAAATTTTTGAAAAGATTACGCGAAGCTAATTTAAAATTGGGGCATTGCTAAACCTTTGAGTAATTTACTAAAGAAAGATGTAGAACTTGCATGGAATGAGCAAACTCAAGAAGCATTTGATATATTAAAAGAAAAACTTTGTAGTAAACCTGTATTACAAATTGCAAATTTTTCAGAGCCTTTTATAGTAATGTGCGACGCTAGTGCATATGCTATAGGAGGTATATTACGTCAAGAGGAAATAGGCAAAGATCGACCGATAGGATACGTGTCGCGAGTACTTTCCGACACCAAAAGCAGGTACGACTCATACTATCGAGAAGCCTTAGCAATATTATATTCTGTGTCGCAATTTAGGCCTTATTTACTCGGAAGATACTTTACAATTGTGACGGATTGCAAACCTTTGATCTAATTCAAAAATTCAACCGATTTAACGTCAAAAGTAAGTCGCTGGAGAATTAAATTAAACGCTTACGACTACGATATCGTGTACAAATGCGGGAAAGCTAATGTGAACGCAGATGCTCTCTCGAGAAACCCCGTCGAGTGGTCCGATGAGACACAACAGGAGGAACCTGTACTAGTAGTAGAGACGCGTGCCAGAACAGGAAAAATACAAATACCGAATTACTGACAAAACCGACCGGAACGCGCTAAATACCTCGTGATAAAATCCAAAATAACGACGTGCCTGAAAACTATAACGCCGAAAAAGTCAAGACGACCAATGAGCCAGACATTGACTTAGAAAATTCGCAAAATAACCAATCAAAATTCCCAATAGAGTCAAATATAGAAAAAGAAAACGTTGAGCCTGTTATAAATAAAGAAAGAAAATATGGAAAGATAATTGTCGAATGTAAAGAACAATTGTTTATCCGAAAAGATAAATACATTTATTTTATAACTTCGGACGGAACGCCGAGTGACGAAGGAGCCCGACAGTTGCACACGCGTAATGAATTACCCATATTTTCCGAGTTAGAAGCCGGAGAAATTAAAATCACGAATAGAAATAATAAACTACATTTCGCTATCATTACACGCGGCAAACAAGCCTTAAACACTACTGAGATTCTAAATAATATAACCATTGCATTCAAGGTTTTAAAGACATTGATTGAAAAAGAGAATATTTGTTCTATTAGCATTGCTAAGAGCAAGGATATTGAAAACGTATTATGGGACGATGTGTTAATTAAATTATGACACATATTGAAGGTAATACCAGTAAAAATTATAATTTGCTTGGGAATAATGAAATATATAGCTGAAAAAGAGAGAGTTAGAATTATGGAAGAATTACGCAATACAGCCATAGGGGGGCACAAGGGAGTCAATAAAACTTATAAACGGATTAAACAAAGATATTATTGGGAAAATATTAAAGAAGATGTACAAAATTTCATACGATAATGCCTCACATGTCAATTAAAAAAAAAAAATTCGAGTCAAAACCAAATAACCTATGCAAATTACGGACACGCCGCAATGACCCATGGAGAAAATTAGTCTTGATATAGTCGGACCTTTCCCCGTATCCAAGAATGGCTATAATAATATATTAACAATTCAATGTAACTTCTCAAAATATTACCTCGCGATAGAGCAATATGGCTGCCGAGAGTGCGGGTGGCACTTTTCGGACTGGCAAAAAAACGTTTGCGTGTCATAGTACCAGAGCGAGTGGAATTGTTGTATGTCTAATATGTGAAAATATATACCACGCGAGTTGCTTTGAGAGAATAGATAACGTGAAAATAATAAGTAATGTGTTTATTATTTGTCCTAACCATGAAGACATAAATCTAACCTCAAAACTAAATCAAAATGTGCTCAGCATCGAAGCTAAAACTATAATAGCTCAAATAAAGAATACATCATTAAGTGAAATCAAGGAACAGATTATTACTGAACTCAGTGAGAGTGAAGAAGGAGATGAATCTCTAGCAGAGCAATGGAAGGATAGAAATTTAATAATAGAAAACGCTATACTAAAAGATCTAAACGACGAATTAAAAGAGAAGAATCAGCTTCTAAGAGAAAAGATTGATATGAATAAAAATATTATTCCAACTATAAGAACAAAAAGTTTTGCAGAAATAACAGCAGCTAGTGAGAAAAGAGCTCTAAAAAAACAAAAAAAGAAGACAAAATTGATAAAATTACAGATAAGGTCAATCATTATTTAATAAAAGATAAAACAATTCAAACAAAATGAGTAATGAAAAAGAACGACGAAGAAATAATTATCAACTGTAAGGATGAGGAAAGTGCTGACAATAAAAGCGCTAAGTAAGCTAGCTAACGTGTGCAGTATAAAGAAAGAAGAAATGCTGAATCCCAAAGTAAGAGTAACTGGCATAAATAACTTTGAAAATCTAGATAATGAAGCACTACAAAATGATATCAATACTAGAAACTTTAATGACATGAAGAAAAAAAGCACAGTCCTTCACACATATATAAATCCTGCAACTAAACTGCAAACAGTCATCTTGGAAGTAACCAATGAAATCTACACAAATATACTTGAAAACAACAACAGAATTTACATAGGTCATCAAAGCTGCAGAGTATACGATCACATCAGTATAAAACCCTGCTTCAAATGTAGTAGATATGGTCATAAAGGAACGAAGTGCATGAATGAAAGTCATATGCCTAAAATGTACTGGAGAACACAATACAAGCGAGTGCAATCAAGTTGACTATAAATGCCCAAATTGTCTATATAGTAATACCAACTATAAAACCAAATATAATACAGGACATTTAGCTTTTGACAGTCATGAATGTGAAATGCTAAAATCAAAAATAAGGAAAATGATAGAAACAACTGACTACAGTATCTTCCCTCAACTACCAAGGTACCTCAGCAGCGTTACATGGCGACATCACCTATGGCAAGTGGAATATCGACTACAAATTTGAACAGCATCAACTCACAAATATTAAACAAGAAGAAACCTGAAAATGGAAGATCTTAACTTTTCAGAAATAAGTAAGAGTGAATTTGAATTTAGTAATGTACGGACACTCAATAAAAGTCTCAATGATAATAACGCCAAAAATATAATATTATGTCTAAATGTACGAAGTCTAAATGCTAACTTTGAAAAATTGGAGACTTTTGTTGAGCGTCTTGCCAAAAAGCCTGTGATAATTGTGTGTACTGAGACGTGGTACTTAAAACATCCTCAGTACTTTCAACTGGGAGGCTATACAAGTTATTATAACGAGAGTGTAATTAACAAATCTGACGGAGTAATGCTATATATAAAAACAAAACGTGTGCGTCACGGGACGCCCGACAGAAGTGATAACTTCATATGATATTTATAGAAACTATCAAATATAGAACTTGTTTAACGCATGATGGCAATAATAATTTTATAGTTATATTTTTTGTTAATCTAATAATTTATAAATGGATCAGGAATAAGTAAAACGTAATTTCCTTTTGTATGTAAAATATATATTTTATGTACAATATTTATCATTATTTAACAGTTTAAGTTGACTGGCTGGTATTTAACACAACAATATGATTATCAATATACACGTAAATATCACACTCGGTAATTGAAAAATCAAAATAACTTTCTGTTTACTAACACAATTTAATAACACAATGTTCACTTCAAAAGTTTTACTAATGTAGAGGTTATGTTTACTGTGCACGCGCGCTAAGAGAAAAGTGTCGAGGAAAGAAAGGGAGAGATAGAGAACGTCTGTAGTGGAGCATATCGACGGCTGACTGGAAGATCACCGTATCTCAGCCGCGGCTTCGAGAACGCCGTATCCCGACGGTGGCTTCGGGATCGCCGTATCTCAGCCGAGGCTTCGGAAACGCCGAATCTGAGCCGCAACTTCGGAAACGCCGTATCTCGGATGCGATTTTTTTCCTCAAATTTTGTAGTGGCGTTAAATATGACGCAAAAATTTTTAAAATTTGCGTCAAAAATTCTGAAAAAAATCAGAATT
>QLSS01000140.1:19172-42379 GCA_024372645.1 Trichomalopsis sarcophagae | reverse complement strand
AATACATTTTTAATATGTGCATAGAGAAATCGGTGTGGCCTCTAGCACTCAAAATGGCTGAAATAATACCTATTTACAAAGCTGGGAATAAAACTCATATGTCAAACTATACTAGACTTTATGCATTTCTAAAAAAACACAACATATTATCAGACAAGCAATTTGGTTTTGTCTGTAATAGAGGTACCACCGATTGCTTGAATCACATTACTAATATAATTTACAGTAACTTAGATAAAAGCAAACCACTTCTCACTGCTTTCTTAGATCTATCTAAAGCATTTGATACGGTTAACCATAAAATTTTGTTAAAAAGACTGGAAAGATACGGTGTAAGAGGTACTGCACTATACTTACTTACTAGCTATCTCATTGGTAGGAAACATAGAGTCAAAATTCTGAATTATATGAGTGATGATAAAAACGTAACAACTGGTGTTCCTCAAGGAACTATACTAGGACCGTCACTATTTATAATATATGTAAATGACCTACTGAGAGTTATGCAAAATGATACAATCCTGTCCTATGCTGATGACACTATTGTCATCTCGAGTGACGATACGTGGGCTAAGGGAGAGGAAATAAACTATCTCTAAATGTTGATAAGACAGTTGTGATGTCATATGGAAACTACTGTGATAGTGTGCCTCTAACAGTTGAAATAAGTTTAAACAACAAATTACTGAATAGAGTTGAATCTCATAAGTACTTAGGAATAATTTTTGACTATAATATGAAATGGGATCAACACATTGAATATATTATCAAAAAAACGAAATATCTGATCTTTATATTTGCCAAAATCAAAAACATAATGGACACAAAAACGCTACTTACGTTTACTACGCTTTCTTTAATAGCATAATAAACTATGGAATAATTGCTTGGGGTGGAGCTTATGGTACCTGCATTAAACTAATACAGGGTGTACAGAATAAAATCATGAAAATAATTTGTAAAAACAAGTTCATAAAAGAAAAATATCCACTAACTGTAAGACAATTATTCCAGTTTCAATCTATACTTTATCATTATAAAAATTTACAAGAAAAATATATTAACTCGTCAAGCAAAACCATAAATAAAAATATTCAACTTTCCAAAATATCTAAAACAATAGCTACAAAAAATAGTTAATATGTAGCTATAAAAATCTTTAACAAATTATCAAATGAACTGAAGGAGTTATGCGGTAGTAAACAGAATGTAAAATCCAAACTTAAAGATTATATACGAAAAAATGATCAATTAGATGCAAAGAAAGATTAATTAGTTAACAAAGTATTGTTATCAAATATTTGTTATTAAATTGCGATATATTTTATCAAGACGTTATCTAGTGATATACAGCAATCAAGAACGAAACAAAAAGCTTCGAATTGCCTTTAGTTTTAAGTTACTTTAAGTTTATTTTTCTTTGTATACCATTTCCTATGTACAGGTAATTTTATTTACCTCTATAGGAAAAGTAAAGAGGTTTTCTAAATAAATAAATAAATACCTATCAAAGATGCTACAGCGGAATCTGTCGCCGACGCGTTAATAAAACGTTTTATTTGTATTTTTGGCGCACCTCTTACGATTCTCACAGATCAAGGTAGTAATTTCATGTCAAGTTTAATGAGATTGAAAGTAAAAACAACTGCGTATCATCCTCAATCTAACGGATCATCAGAAAGATCACATCACTCATTGACCGAATATATTAAAACGGCTTTAGATAAGGAAACTTGGGACGAATGCTTAGAATTAGCGACTTTCTGTTACAATACCGTACCTCACGAAGGTCATCAATTTACACTATACGAGTTAGTTTTCGGACGTTTAGCACGCGTTCCTTCGAATGAGCCACTCGAACCGGAAGATCTCATTCCCACATACAATGATTACGTCAATGAACTTTAGCAAACGTTTGAACAAACTCCAAAGAATTGTTCGCAAAAAATTAATTGAATCGAAAATCCGCTAAAAATATTTTTATGACAAAAAAATAAACCCAAAAGAATTTAGGATAGGCGATACAGTTTGGTTACTCAAAGGGGGAACAAAATCAAGAGTGAAGAGTTTAAGTATAAATAAAGAAAGCGATATCTTGCTCTAGGAACATTATACGAGACGAGACAATAACGCCGTTGATTGTCCAGCCGACGAAGCAAAATGACAGCACCTACAATTCAAGACAATACTCTTAAGCAAATATTGTGTTACGGGCTGAAAATGAGGCAAGAGTCCCGACAAAGCATCACTCCTGCATACCACCGTCCCCTAGTCGACAACATAGAATTTATAACGTCGATTATGTATAACAATAATGAAAGTTTTAGCGAAGCTATAGAATCAACTCATGAAACACTGCGAAATTTATTAGGAAAGAATATGCCACTATGAAGAGGAGAACATTTCGATTTGAAATATTACGGAGAGAAAGCTTCGCGGGTTGGCCTGTAAAAGAAGTGTCGCCGAAACTATTGGCAGCCGAAGGCTTTTACTATACGCAACGCAGAGACGCGGTTCGCTGTTTTTCTTGTAGTATCGAAATTAGTGGCTGGGGAAACGGAGGCAAGAAAAACCCGAGGGCGGAGCATCATCGCTGGAGCCAGATGTGCACGTTCTTGGGCGGTCTCCCGAGTAGCAACATATCTATGTATAGTGGAGTCATTTGGAGACGACCCATAAATACGGAAATAGCATTGTACACCAACATTCATGGATTACACCGCTACATATGCAGGAAGAGTACGCCCGGACATTGATATCGACAGTCTGACTTATTTACAACCAGGCTTTACGCACATTTGGAATCTCAAGCTTGAATTCGGAAAACAAGGCTTCGGAAATAAAACCACCTTTGGCGAGTGCAGAGAATGTAAGAAACTACTGCCAGTGTGGCAAAGATGCAGCCTTTGCTCAGCCATAAGTCTCTCAAACGACGGACGTAACATATATACCATCTGCATGGCCTGTCCTCTCCCATCTCATCAACGTGATCTACTAACGAATGTAATATGCTTTTCATGTAAAAGGGATGCATCCCCATACGAATCATGCACATTATTTCGCAAAAATAACCCAAGCAAAAAGACAAGTCAAGACACAAACAAACTCAAGACAGCAGATATTAGTAATAAAACACATCTTTCTCTTATAAATGTTTCAGCCGGAATAAAAGGAAAATAACAGAGAAATGGCATCCCACTTGGTCATCGTACTCAATCTTCTCCTAATAGGAATAAACTACGCTAAAACACAATCAGGAAATTTTGTTTAGATTCAACAAAACATAGAGCCATGGCAGCAATCTGGAATAATATGTTAGAAATTGCAAAATGTTCAGCCAAGACTATCGCAATGTCACGATTATGGTTGACCTTGCGGTAAGAGAAGAAGCAATCCATAACCTCAAACTTGCGTTTCGCCAACTCAGAGTTATATCAGGACACAGCATACCTGAAAATTTTACAACACTTGGACCTTACGTCGAAGATTTATACGAAAAATTTCAAGATGTAAACGAAGCTATATTAGCGGTCAAAACACTCAAAGAAATACCAAGTACTATGAATGAAAACAAACTAATTCGCAACCGCCTAAGGAAGGATGTCTACGAGATTTCAAAAGCACAAATATTCGAGAAAGATGGCGGCATATTCGCAGAAAGTGCAATCAGCAAAAAAAAATGAAGAAACTAATTAAGAACAAGGATGAAATTTACTCTAAAATACGCGACTTGCCGATTGTCAACAGCGACTCATCTATGTTGGTTAAAAGCCGATGTATTCAATAGTCATGCAGATGCAGGCGGAACTGGATGAACAACTTGCAAATTTTAAACCCATTAAAATAAATCTGCTGAGAATTAAAGAAAATAAATTGGGAGCAAGTCTTATGGATACGGAAGTACTTCGCCAAATCGAACGAAGTTTTAATATTTATTATCGAACATGTAAATTCCCTGTAATTAATATCACTAACGCAGCCGAATTGAACCAATGGATCGAAACAAGTTACGGAATAGACAAAGACCAAATATACATTAAAATACGAATTCCTTGCGTAAACGAGAAGCGAGTACAATTTCACAGATACAAGCCAATACCGATTCTGTAAAACATTGCCAATACCGTGCGCAGCGCATATATCGAACCACGCAGTCGCTATATGCTAGTACACAGTAATTCGCACTACCATGCCAGTTACGAAGAAATTCAAGAATGCAAACACGGTGACCAACTAATTATTTGTCCAGTACAATGGTTCACTTTTAACGATCAAAATAGTTTGCGAGAGCACCCTATTGATGAACCCAGAGAATACAGATTACAACACTTGCCGAATAAGTCTATAAAAAAGAACACCTTGACTACGTGACATTTCTCGAATCTACAGGTAATATTCTGTAAACCAAATATCAATGTCAAGACAATCAAGGCAATGTCACATTGAATGGAGTCGGATTGCTAAAAATCTGCAACGTATGCAACATCGAGTTCAAGGGCATGAATATACAAAGATCAGTGACAACAACGAACCCGAACCATGAGATAATCCTACCAGAAAAGACATTGAACATAAAGAAACTCACACACATTTTTAAAAAGCAAACAACAAACGAAATTTTTGAAGAACTAAGCCAAGAAGAAACCAATATTTCTAAGATATCGAAAGAGAAGCCCGAGAAATAACAAAGGAAAAGTTTTTACAATTCATGTATCAAACCGTTTTAATATCATACTCTGTAATAATCGCGATCATATTCATACTTGTGTTAATAACATCGGGAATGATTATTTATTTTAAATATGTATACGAATACGAGACCTGTTACAATGCCGCTACCCGAAGCAAGTATTTATCTTTACCCCCCAGTTTTGGTTGTGGTTTTAATTTTAAAACTATTTATTGAAAATATTATTTATTACTTGGTGTATGATTTAAATGAATGTACAAAAGTATTAAATATAAAATGAATATTTGATCATAGTAAGCACCGTAACTCAGAATTCACGTGCTAATATTTTTTATCTGACGCTTTAGAAATTCATCATTTAAATTTATGTTTTGTTGGTTTTAAATTAACTTCAATTCTTTCTGCCGTTCGGTATAACTGCGTGACGGTCGGTTTTTTCTCGATTCACTCCCCGGTAAAAATGTGTACCTAGCGAGCCTATAGAAGTATTAGTTCACTTCAAAAATTAACTAAATGAGCTAAGATTTAGCAGCCAAAAATACGTTTAGAAAACTTAAGTTTGAATATATCGGGGCCAAAAATAGCCACGTAATGTATGACCAGTGCCTAGTCTCTAACGAATAAATACATTGATTGTCAACATATTTATTCGGCAATTTTTGTTTGTCGTTAATTTTTTATTCTTGTAAGGTTCACAGAGACTATTTATTTTCATAACAAAATTTATTTTCCCAGTTAGCCGCATCTACGCATGCGCGAGTGACGTCACCAGAAGACTACTGTTTGAAGCGCCACCGCACAGCGGCAGGTGTCTAACCCTTCATCTGTGCAGTTGACCAACCTTTCTATTATTGCCACGACAGATCGTGTAGTATAAGAACAATTAGCACGTGTCATACGCGGATCTTATAAACATCTTGTGTATCAAGTACAATAGTAATTGTAAGTCTACTACTTAAATATATAATACCAAGACTAACTATAAGATATTATAAGAACTAATCGAGATCATAAACCGTACCAACGAAAACATCAAAACATCTTGTAAGAAATTGTAACATCTGCTGAATTCTGGGTTGTCTCCAATTCAACAAACGATAACAATTGAATCATTTTCTATAATAATTATTCTTACGATTAAGAGTCATCCATAAAATAACCCAAAAGCCTAGAGAGTAAATTAGAAGGAGAAAGATAGTCTGTCAGCAACACCATAAGTCACAAAGTTAAGTATCACAAGGACATCAACGGAGAACGCGGACAGACTAGCGTCCGCGCGTAATTAAGAGCGGACTCAACATTGTCCTCGGATCCGAGCGTCCGTACACACCGCCGAGTGTCCGCGCAGGTCCCATCGCTGCGACAGTTATATTTATATTATATATCTAAATATCCAGTCCATCCATTCAATTCAAGTATCTCTAGTAACAATAAAGCTCTCGAGCTTATGCTAGTTTTCGCGAATAAATAATTTGTAAAACTTGCGCAGCCCGTATATCTCTATCAATTACGGTCTTTACACAATATTTGACAAAAATAAAAATTTTCACTGTCGTAAGATTCATTCTTTCATTTCAATAATACCTTTATGTTCTCTTGAGATATTCCAACTTTTAACAATTTGTTTATAAGATCATTGAAGAAGATGTTCAAATGCTTTGATTTGGACGTGCAGAAAACCTAGTCCCAGTTTTAAAGAACCTTCGTTTGGAGTAAAATCTTTTTTCAATTCATTAAATCTGTGAGAGGACTATAAACACATATGACATCTTACTGTGGCTGGGTTACCAACAATTGTGTTGACGCATTTCCCATCAAATATTGTTGTTGATATAATAAATGTTACTTTTGCTTTTTTCTTATTAGACATGATAAATTCATGTGGAACAATTGCTTCTATATCAGATATTAATCTACTATACTCATCAATAATTGTTTTCTCTGTTTCTTTTTCAAACGCTATAGGTCGGCAGAATCTATAACTTTGAGGAGTTGGATTCAACCATGAAAGGTTTTATAAATAAAAAATAATAATAAAATGTAAAGGGCGATATTTTAATTTTTTTTATGGGAAAAAGCTCGTAATAAAATATTAAAAATGAATCACTCAATTATTTGATAACTACCCTCATTAAAAAAAGGATTAAAATGGATTAAACCGTAAAAAAAAAACAGATACGTTTCAAACCGTTTTTTTAATCCAGTGAGATCCGTTTCAATCTGAAATTGGTTTAAAGTTTTTCAAAATTGTCAAATCCGTTTAAATCATTTTCAAACGTTTAATCCGTTTCAACTCTGTACGGTTTTGAAATTCTTAATGTTACAAATCTGTTTCAATCATTTTTTTAAAGGATCATGCAATGCTTTTAGATCCGTTTTAATCCGAATCCATTTCAATCTGCATCCATTTCAATACGAATCCGTTTTAATCAATTTCTCACGTAAATAAGAGTGACGCATTCCCGTGAAAAAATTTATGTCCGGCCCGACGTTGGCTAAGGTACACCAAAAAATTAAGAAAACATATTTTTGCCATTTTCGGCCGATACTGCACCGGTACTGTGCCAAAGCTGCTCACACCGTCCGGTACGACATAGAGGGCTCTATTCGGTATGCAGAGTATCAGGGTGAGTTTTTTTTCCAAGTGCCGAGTGTTCTAGAAATTAATAAATTTATTTAAAGTATTATTTTAAACAGAAAAAACTCACCATGGGTTGGATTTGAACCCTGAACCTTTAAATCCGGAGGCAAGCACTCTAGCTGGGAGCCACGGCTGCATTCAACAAATGATATTCTTATTGTCATTATATATATAGTATTGGAAATTGCTTGTACTGATGGTCCGACATCGGTTCGATACTTGATGCAAACTAGCCTCGTACTTAACGCTTGGGAGAACGCAGCGAGTCTGGAGAAATTTCGCGAAATTTCTACCTGAAGCGTTCTTTTTTACTCGACATAGTCGCTTTTTACTCTTCCGAAGAGTAGTTTTCAACGAAAATCCATATCACTCGACATAGTCGCTTTTTACTCTTCCGATGAATAGTTTTCAACAAAAATCCATCACTCTTTTTATTGGACTAGTCATTTTTAACTTTCAAGATTGAGAAATCGGTCATAATTACTCTTTACAGAGTCATTCGGGTAGTCACTCTTTTGAAAAGTGGACATTCAACTCTTGCGATTTCAGGGAGTAACGCTGGTAAAAATAACTTATTAAATCCGATTCGAAAGATAATAGGGTTTAATTGGATTACCTTTTGAATCGGATTTAATAAATTATTTTTACCAGACGGACAGCAACCATGTCGTGGTACATTGTGATTTGGTGATTTGTAATAAGCTAAATAAAAAATTTTTCTGTCTGTTATATTGTAGCGCGAAATTTTTATTTCGAATTGACATTTGAAAAGCCCGTATAATTTTAAAATAAATCTAATAAAGCGGATTTGTAACTTAAAGGCACTGATTGAAATGTATTTATGAGATGGACTATCTATAATTTTTAGAAAGTTTCAAGTTAATTCGTAGGGGTTCAATAAAATAACAAAATTAAATGTGACAAATCTTGTGACTATTGTCAACTTTCATCTACTATTTTGGAAGAGCATTGAGGTTATAAATACTTATATTCGTAATCATATATAACGACGTATATAACGGATCGTGACGGATTATAACTTAAAATTGATTCGAATGGATTAGGTAACCTAGACGGATTGATACGGATTGGTAACGTTTATTTTAAAACTTTTTATTAAATGTTTTAGAATGTATTAATTAAAATAAATCTATATTAGTTAATGTTTATATTTAATATCAATTTGCAACAAATTAGTTTTTGTATGTTACGGATTTAAACGTATTTCACAACTCTAATTGTTTCATATAATTGATATGGATTAAAATGTATTGTAACGGATTCAATACTACATTTTGATTGACAGCTGTTATGGTTTGAAACGGATTATATTACAATAATTAAATAGTTATAATCCGTTACAGTCCATGTATAAGTCGGATATGGATTGTAACGGATTATAACTTTTTAATTATTGTAATAATCCGTTTCATACCATAACAGTAAATCCAAATTAATTCAATTTGTTTCAAACCATAACAGTAAATCCAAATTTATTTAATTCGTTACAATCCGTACGTTATGCATGACATGTCATTATATATAACGACGTATATAAAGGATCGTAACGGATTATAACTTGAAATGGATTCGAATGTATTAGGTAACCTAAATGGATTGTTACGGATTTAACACCTAAGTTTCATATGATTGATATGGATTACAACGTATCGAAACGGATTGAATACTAAATTTTGATTTACTGTTATGGCTTGAAACGGATCGGAACCAGGAAAACGTTCTAATCCGTTACAATCCACTTCAATCCGTTCTAATCCTTTTTTTAACGAGGGTAACCATTAGTACTGCTACTTAATTCAGCAATAAGCACAGAAGTAACAAACAAATTTTTTGATGTTTTGATAGGATTCATGTGGGTTTATATGTCCAGCTGAACTATCAATTTCTGATGTCGCAATCAACTGTAAATTACTTAACTCTAATTAATTCAAATCTAAAGCAATGGTTTCGCATAATCTTTCCGCAGTATTATTAAGTAAATCTTGAAGCAGTACGGCAACTGCAACTTCTGACAATTTACAATTTTTCGTTTGGCACTCTAATTTTGCTTCATACACTTTATCATAACATACATATATTTTGCAGCCTTTTGAATTACTATCTTTTACTAAAGCTTCGTATTTCATTTTAGAATAATTATTTTGTAAATGAAATGCAAGAGCTGATTCTTTTGTATGTCGCAAATTACTTTTTCGTAATCAACACTTTGTTCTACATTATTTTGTTTGTTTCTCAAATATCCGTATAGCTAATTTCAGTACTGTAATATCATTATTTACAAAATCAAGAATTTCGTGAGCACGTTGATATAACGTAGTTTTTGAAATACTACCAACGTTATAATAGGGAAATTTAAATGTTTATTTTGTCGTTTATATTATAACGCGAAATTTTAATTTTCAATTGACATTTGAAAAGCTCGCATAAATTTAAAATAAATCGATTGAAACGGATTTGAAACTTAAAGGCACTGATTAAAATGTATTTGAAACAAAGGTATCGGATCGGAATAAATTCAGATTGAAATGGATTCAAAGTAAATTGGAATTGGATTAAAACGTATTGAAACGTATTGAACAAACTGATTGAAACGGATCTGAAACATTGACAATTTCAAAAATGTACAAGTTTGAAACGGATTTGAACCTTTTAAAATTATTGAAACGGATTTTACACTTTGGAAAAATTTTTTATCATTTTCGGATTGAAACAGATCTCACTAGATTTAGAAAACCGATTGAAACGAAACGAAACGTATCTGTCCATTTTTTTCTGATGTTCAATCCGTTCCAATCCTTTTTTTTAACGAGGGACTAATAACTTTTTAAATTATTACAGAGATGAAGTATTCATAATTCTTATAATTATTTTCTGATTGTAATAAATTATTACTAATTGCTTTTCGGATTTTCAAAAACAAAGTTTTGAAAAAGATTAAAATCCTAAAAAGAAGCATAAAAACAAAAAAATGCCTGAACTTAGAAGAAGCAGAAAAAAACATTTTTAGAATATTTTTTATATACAGAAATATAATAAAATCTCATAAAATTTTAAAAACATTTATGAAATTTATAGTAAATTAAGGCAAAACTGGGAGGATAACCCTTAAGGGTTATTCTCCGACTTTTGCCTTAATTTACCATAATTTGATCATATGGAGAGGAGTTCCAATATCTATTTATGAAATTTAAAATAAGTTACTTAAATTTTATTAAAATTTGTAAGTATTATAAATTATTACTAGAGTCTAAATTCTACAATTTATAAACTGTTAATAAAAGCTAATAATAGTATTTTATTTCACTCTCGTCTGAAAGGCCACTTTTTGATCCTAAAAAGTAGGGTTGAAAACATACTTCATATTTGGCAGATTGAGAAATGCGTATGTGTTTTATACATGTATCTTGGTTTTTCATTATGTTGATCGTTTCATTATCAAAATCGTTTTAAAAATTAAAAAACAAATTGTTTTTAATTTTTAACTTAAAAATTATAAACAAATTGTTTTTAATTTTTAACTTAAAAATTATAAACAAATTGTTTTTAATTTTTAACTTAAAAATTATAAACAAATTGTTTTTAATTTTTAAGTTATTTATTCTTTAATTTATCAAAAGTAAAATTTTCTGGGGTAAAAGTATTTTTGCTCAGCTAATTTTAATTTTGAGTGCCAAACGTGCTTTTGACCCACTATTATATTCGTCTTCGCTCTCCTACATTACTTACAATAACAATGCGTAGATGTCCTCGAACAGCTACTCGATCCCCATGTTTAGTGTCCCAAAACCAACAGCCGGGTGGCGCCTCCTGGCGTCCCGTGCTCAACCTCTCAGTTTATTCTCGTGCGTGCTAAGCGACACACGTGTTTTTGCCCGAGTCCCATTAAAACAGTTTTCCTTTAAGAAGATGGGCAAGCATAAGAAAAGTAAAGATAAGGATAAGGAGAAGGTAATGGAGAAGGATCTAACTCTGTAGGAGGAGTTAAAGAAAATCCTAAAATAGGTCAATAGGGTGATATCCACTGTCGACACACTGCAACAAAAAGTAGACAATGGCGTGGCCGGCAGGACCGAGTCGACAAAAGAGAACGTTGAACCAAACGCTAATGTAGCAGTTGACGAGGAGATCATCGAGGAGAAAAACAGCGATCAGGAGGAAGGTGCAGATTCGGACTGCCTGGAGATTGTAAGTACCCAGATACGCGGGTATCCATAGGTATATATATGCGCGTCGCGTCGCGGCTTATGAGAGACTATATATAGTATACGTATTCATAGAAAAAGCCTTAGCGGTGTGTGCTCGCACGCGAGTGTTTGCATGCATGGCAAAACAAACTACGCTTCCTTTTGTGTTTGCAGTTTTTGCAAAACAAAAAATGGAACCTTATCGGAAAGAAATTTTTTGATGCGGTGTATGCGAGTGTTGCATAACCTCAATAATTATTTCGATCTACCCTTTGTCTGTTGAATACAGGTTGTCGAAAATCCAACGGCCCCGCGTTCAATTGCTACTGAGATTAAACCCGAATTGAGCAATATCTGGAAATTCTATTGCCGTGAGGGTATGAAGGAGGACAATGAGAACGCTCTCTTGGAACAGTATACGTGTGCACCAGAGTTTGCCAAGCCAAAGCTGAATACTCAAATCAGGGCAACTATGAAGGAGACGCCGAAGGCTCGAGACGGCCATATGGTCAAGATACAGGATCTTAGTGGTCTTATCCTGACGGTTACAGGATCGTTGATGACGAAGATCTATGATCATCGTGAAGAGGGCTTGGATTTAACAGAAATTTTAGAACCCCTCAAGGTCATTGGAAAATTATCTTCCATAATAATGAACAAACAATCCCTAAATAGAAAGGCATTCATTCAGCCTGGGTTGAATAAAGAGACAGTGTGCATGCTGAAAGAGACCAAGACCGATGAATTTTTATACGGCCAGGAATTGTCCTTGAAAATTAGGGAGTTAAAGGCGTTGACGAAGGAAGGCGAAGGTCTATTGAAGGCTCAACAACCCAGCACCTCTAAGGCGACTCAGCAGCCAAACTACAATGCTCCATACAGAGCACGTCCTCGCGGTATGAGGTATACACAATCAAGAGGACAGGGGATACCAAGGTTCTCCTTCAGAGGCAAGCAGCAGTTTGTCAACCATCGAACCCAGAATCCTCGGGGCAGGACCAACCCAGGCCGACGCCCAGTCAACCAGACCCAAAAGAAAAATTAGCTAATGTAGGTCGAATAGCAGGTAGACTGTGCGAATTTTATGAAAACTGGTTAAAGATAACGAACGACGAGTTTATTTTGAACATTGTATCAGGTTATACGATTTGTTTTGTTAAGACACCGGTAGAGACTGATGCGAGTTATAATTGTTTGCCAGGTAAAGAGCAGGAGTCTAGATTAGAGATTGCGATTAAAGAACTGTTACGAAAAGTGGCAGTGGTAGAATGCGTCACGGTCGAAGGTCAGGTTCTATCGCCTTAATTTTTAGTAAAGAAGCCTAATGGTAGGGACCGCTTTATATCGAATCTAAAGTTTGTAAATTTGTTTGTATATACGGAGCATTTTAAGATGGAGGATTTATAGGATAATACCACTGCCTTATCATATGTTAACAGAATGGGATTCGTAAGAGTGAATACACTGAGTGCATTATCTAGGCAAATTTGGCAATGGGCGGAACGAAGAAATATAATTCTATTTGCCTCTTATATAGCTTCGTCGGACAATGTGATCGCGGATGAGCTGTCGCGCATAAGTCAGGCCGACATAGAATGGGAGCTTAACATTGAGTGGTTCAATATAATAATTGAAAAATTCGGTAATCAGTCTGTGGACTTATTTGCATCGGCTAAAAATAAGAAATGCGAAAGATTTGTAGCGTGGATTGATTGGTCTCAGGAATATTTCTATGCCTTTCCGCCTTTTGCCCTAATTCTTAGAATGTTAGTCAAAATAAAGCAAGAGAATGCTGTCGGGATTGTCGTCGTTGCCTTGTGGAGGAATCAGCCTTGGTTTCCGATATTAGAGGAAATAATAATAGACAAGGCTATTATTTTTGAGTTAAACACTATTATGTTGTTGTCGCCTTGCAGAGAGAAGACACATCCACGTGCGCAACATCTGCATTTGATTGTCGCCAAAGTGTGCGGGCAGCCTTCTTACAGAGAGGTGTTCCCAAGGAAGCTTTAACAGTAATGCTGGCGTCCGTAGCTGACTCTACGTTAAAACAATATACCTGCGCTCTGAAGCAATGGGATGATTTTTGTAAGCGAAGTAACCTAAATTTTTTAGACGCCAATCCTGCCAATCTTCTTAGATTTCTATCGGAAAGGTTTAAGATGGACGCAGCCTACGGGACATTGAATTCGTATAGAAGCGCAATTTCCTTGATTTCAAGTGAGATAAAATATGCGTTCATTTAGATATAACCGGATTTATAAAGGGAGCGTACAGATTGAGGCCATCAAGGCCGAAATATGCAGGTACTTGGGATGTAGCGATAGTTTTAGATTATCTTGAAGTATTAGATTGTGATAATCTAACAAATCTTACGTATAAAACGCTCATGTTTTTAGCTCTAAGTACGGCGCAAAGGGAGCAAACGTTGTCGTTGATAAAAATTTCTAATATTAAGGTAGTAAACGAAGGTTTAGTAATTAAGATTCCAGAACATTTAAAGACCTCAGCAGGGGGCAGAGAACAGCTCCTGCTCCAATTACCAAAGTTTGTAAAAAAACCAAATTTATGCGTTGTTAGCTCAATAATTAAGTATTTAGAAAATACTGCGATGGTTAGAAATAATATTGCCAATCTTTTTATAAGTTTAAGAAAGCCGTATAAGGCAATAGGCGCAGAGACAGTAAGTCGATGGTTGAAAAGGACCCTAAAGTTGAGCGGTATAAATACCGATATTTTCACCGGCCATTCAACATGTCATGCCGCTGGGTCAAAAGCAGACGAAAAGGGTATAGATATTGATACTATTCGACGAACTGTCGGCTGGTCGCAGAGATCTCAATGTTTTGCCAAGTTTTATAAGCGACCCATCTTATCAGATGGTTTTGAATTTGCGCGAAATGTAATACAAAGTTAAGTTATTATGAATGGAAAGCATTATAGATTATAAAATAAATAAAGATCAGTTTATAATACAGGTTGTTTAAATTGTCTGTCGAATTTTACACCGCTTACTCTAAACAACTACGCATAGTTATATTGTAAGTAGGAGAGTGAAGACGAATATAATTGTACGATAAAACGAACTTACCTGTACGTGAAGTTCAATCGTAATTATATGTAGTCTTCGCTCAAACTACATTACTCCCATCCATTATCATTTACCCACCCCAGATCATTGCAGCGGGATAAAATAATTAAGCACTCTGAAGCTTGAGAGGTTGAGCACGGGACGCCAGTAGGCGCCACCCGGCTGTTGGTTTTGGGACTCTAAACATGTGGATCGAGTAGCTGTTCGGGGACATCTACGCATAGTTATTGTAAGTAATGTAGTTCGAGCGAAGACTATATATAATTACGATCGAACTTCATGTACTGGTAAGTTCGTTTGATCGTACAAATTTGCGACACAAAAGTACTTTTGTTCCGCACAACTAGTTTTCAGTAAAAATATGCCGCTTTTGCCCCGCCTATCAGGAGCAAAAAGTGGATTTTTCAGTCGAGTGTGGAATAAAATCTAGTAAGTTTTATTAAATTTTTTTTTATTAATAAGGTTTATACGCATCTGATTTTTTCCACCTGAGCAGTAATTGTAAAATTTTTCTTCTCTGGTTAATCGTCGCTAATTGTTTAATTATTTCATGGTTGTAGCGGTGATAGACACCGATTCTTAGAATTTTTAATAATAATTAAAAGGGTATTAGAAACAATTTTCTGTAATATACATATTGCTAGAAAACCCTGAGAAGCAATATAGACTATAAAACATCCGTGTTTTTATCGTTTATATATTTACTGAATCACACCTTAGATACTGACTCATAATTTTTTATCATAAAGATCGCTATATCAATCCATATGAGGAGGATGGTGTTCCTCGTCACAAAGGAACGGATCTTAGACAGATCTCGAAGGCTCTGTTAGAGGAGAAACCAAATCTTCCTAAATATGGGATGATATGTAATAATTGTCGAAAACGACGAAATTCAGTGAGTGTACCCGATAGCGATTCACACGAACAAAATTTTCCTTCAAATACTAATTGTGAATCCTCATATCAACTCGATTACGACATTTAGATGAACTCCTTGAAGCTACTCAAAAGAATTCTCCTCTGGAAACGGAGAATGCGTCCTCATCCACTGAATCCCAACATCCAGAAGAAAAGATACTTATAACTTGGAGGATGCAACAGCAGCAGCATCAGGAAATAAACCAAATACATCAGCAGCAGGACTTGCTTGAAGAAGATCAGCAGCAGGATGCGCATCAATAACAGCAAAAGAATGTCAACTAGCAGGATCAACAGCAACAACAGCGTGTCGACCAACAGGACCACCAGCAACACCATGATGTCGAGCACCAGGACCAACAGCAACAACAGAATGTCGAGCACGAGGACTGTATGGGACAAGACTACATTAAGGTTCAAAAATAAACTGTGAAATCATTATAGATCTGGTCTTTGTGTGACCTACTATCACAAGTTGTCGCCGAGAACTGACGCTCTACTTATTAAACCCAGCCGAAAACTCGGCCCCGCTAAAACAAAAACGCTTTCCCGAGGACTACCCAAGGGACTCGAAGCAGTGCGAGCGCTCCTCTATATCTATACACACGTAGTCATGTACCAGCGCGAACGCCTCCCGCCACTCGACTCTCTGGCCTGGCAGTCACATATCGGCCTTTTAGCCTCTCCGCACTGAATGTGACCTTCAAAATCCTTAGAGTAAACTTCCTTATGAGAGCCAAATGACGAAGAAACGTTCGCTAAAACTACTTATAAGCAGAATATATTAATAATAAAGAATAAATACGCCGCACTTGCTCTTATCCCTAGCAGCCCTCGGTTACGTCCGGACCAAGGACCAACAGCAACAACAGCAGCTGTCAGTCGACCCAAACGATCAACAGCAACAACAGCAGTAGGATATCAACGATGAACAGCAAATGGAGGTACATCATCCGGAACAACAGGTAAACTTATTAATTATTTTGCAGGAGCATCCAACTAAAGGGGAGATTTTTTTATCCCTCAATGGCCAAGTTCAGTTATCCTTCAGCTAAAGAATCTTTTTGTACATTGAACGAGAAGGATACTGACCTTGACTATTTACATATTGATGATGATGTATATACGTCAAATATAGCATTTACCGAAGCAAAAACTACACAAAGAAAAATATAAGTTTCTAGATGTTGTAAGTTGTATGCTCGTTCTAAACAGAAATTAGTTGATTCTTTGACAATGAAAATGAAGTAATTGCAGAAATTTGTAAAAGCTGAAAAAAATAAAAAATCTTTGTTTGCGTAAGAAATTAAAAGTTTAATATATTAGAAATAATAATTTGACTGTTGATAATTTTCTAGAGAATAAAAAAATTAGTAGTACTGCTAAAACAATGATAAAGCTGCAATTGCATAAAGCAAAAACTCTTTACGCACAAGATAAAAATGATTTAGCGAAACAGATGTATTATTATTCTACAGCATGTTATACTTGTTTGCGAAAGGCGGAATTACATTTACCTTCAGAATCTACGGTTAGAAATTGGGTTTTTTAATACGATCTTGTTCCGGGAGTGAATAAAATTATTTTTGAAAAACTTCGACAAAATTTGCAAAACATGCCAAAAGATGAACGAGTATGTGCGCTAAAGTTTGATGAAATGTCTACAAAAGCTTATGAAGAATATTCCAAAAAGTTCGACATAATCAAAGGCTAAGTTGATGGGTAAAAACTTTACTAGTATTACCAGCACTTTACCAGCACTATTGTTTTGTTTGGATAGTATGAATGCTAAGAATCCATGGCATCAAATGTTAGCTTTTGGATTTAATGAACATGGCGCGACAGCTGAAGAACTTCTGAAAATTCTTCAAATTCTTTTAATTGAATTAAAGTAAATTACGGCTGACGTTCGATTTATCGTTTGCGATCAAGGTAGCAGCCATCAAAAGTTGTTTAAACTTTTAAATGTCACCCCAGATAGGCCATACTTTTTTTGTTTAAATAAAAAATATTTTGCAACTTTTGATTGGCTTCACCTTATTAAAAGATTACTTTCTCAGTTAATATCCCATGACAAAATTTTAATTAATGGCAATGTTATTATAAGTTTTAAAGATTCGATCAAGACATGGGAATTTGACAGAAGTTATGGAACATCAAATTTATTAGGACATCTAAGTGAGAATCACTTCAATCCCAATAATTTTTGTGCGATAAAAGTAAAATTAGCATTTCAATTATTGAGCCAGCGAATAGCAAGTGCGATTAGGTTAGCGGGTGAAGATCCAAATGGATTGATGTCATCAGCGACTTGGAAAGCTTCAGCTGATTTTGTTGAAAATCTTAATGCTGTAATAGATGCATGTAATTCTTTGTATTTATATTTAACAAATCTGCTGAAGCGTCCATTGTCAGATAGCAATCCAGAGATTCAGCAGCGTCTTGAGAAATTTGTAGTTTGGTCAAAAGACTGGGTAGTGCCAAATGGAAAGACCGTTTCAAAACCACTATGCGTTTTTGGAATTCCTTTGACTGTGAATGCTTTGGTTACTCTTCACACAGATTTAAAATCAGATTTTCCATACTAAGAGCTAGCAACGGGTCTTTGCAATCAAGAGTCAGTAGAACATGATCATGCGAAATTACGTGGAAAAGGTGGATATAATTCTAATCCAACCTGTAGAATGTATCGTTTAGCAGTACGTCATATTGCTTCAACAGATTTTATTCGTAGCAGTAGCAGAGATAAAGTCATACGTGAAGATTCGAGATCTTTAATGAAGTCAATACAGATATATCTATTGCAGAAAATGCAGAAGCTTTAACTAATGAGAATATTGATTGACTTGAATACGAGTCAAAGGAATTAAAGAAAATTAATGAACTTATAGCCGCTGCTGATACTATGGACATGTATATAAACGTAGATTCTACTCGAGTGCTAGAAATGTCTAAAAGGAATACGTTTGAAGCAAATGCGATCACTTTCTTTGCTGGCTATATAGCTAAAAAATGTTTAAGTAATTTTCTTGTGATGAATGCAAAAATGTTTTTATTAAAATTGTCGATTCTTCAACAACTGATAATGAAAAATATATCCAGTACAGAGAGTATTCGCAACCAGACTCGCCAAACATATTGTACTTGACGAGACCAACCAAATCATTTACGAGTGTAGTAAATTATCAATTAGAAGCTTTTAACATTTATCATGAAAGTGTATGGTATCAAAGAAAATTACTGTATCACTTATTAGAAATTCTTAAAACGTACACTGGTGAGAAATTCGCAAATTGGTTCGATCGAGACATTATTTGCTATAAACATAGAATGCATGCTTTAAAGTTTTTGCTAACCGTGAAAATATTTGTTAAAACTCGAGAGCATAATAACATTACAAGACAATCAAAAAAGAAAGATTTATTTATTTACTAGAAAGAAAATAAAGAGATATTAACACACTCCGGATTTCCTCAAAGATAAACTAGCTTCGCGTTCGTAATGCCTGTCGGTGCTTATACAGTTTTATTCTTTTTTTTTTTTTTTTCAATGTTGTTGTCAAAGTTTTGATTGGTATTCTTCTAGCGGTCATAAACACTATCATCAAAACTATTAAGACATTAGTAACTTATTTGTATTTGCATCAATTATTTATTTTTGTTTGTAGATATTCTTAAAATATATCTTATTTTAATTTTATTTTATGTACGCAGTTTTCAAGAGGAAGTAAACAAAAGGATGATATTTCGTTTGTAGGATTTCATTAGAATATTAAAAAATTGATTGTTTAGGTATTTAGCATAGTTTAGAGGGATGTAGTAAGCTACTTAGAGCTTTTCTTCAATCTAAGCAATTTTTTTATCGAGTTTAGGTTTTTCTAGTTTAGTATATACACTTGAATTTTAAAAGTGAATTGTACTGATTCAGCTTAAAAGATTTAATTAATATAACTTACGTCGTTATATAATGCCAAGTTACACGGATTGTATTTGGCGATATACAAAGTAAAACCGCTTTTTTCATTTCCGTAATTACGAAGTAGGATTCTTACGGGAAAAATCAAAATTAACCTTGGAATGACTTTGAAAAGCGATCGTTTTCCAATCGAAGACCATTGTTTTGAACGTAAAATTTTCCGCTCTTTCCATTGCCGCTATAAAAAAATAGGGTTTTCATTTAAAAAATCAAAGTTAACCTTCAAATGACCTTGAAGATGCTTCCCAGGTCAAATATAAGGCCACTATTCGACTTCAAAATCCTACAATCTTGGTCTCCAGCATTTTTTCGATTAAGGCCTTCCTTCACGAGATACTTGCATGTATCGATTAAAATGGGACACCCTGTATATATTACGCTCTTATTCCCAAATTCGCGCCTATGACCGGATTCGAACGTGTTTATTATCGCGCGCACGACTGTATGCTGTTTCGGCGCGGCACGTCGCACAGCGGTACTCATACCGCTACTAGTTGGCTGCGGTGCTCAACTCGTTACAATATATACAGGGTTAGTCATTTTAATATTTTATCTCAATTATCTCGTTGGCAAAGCATGCCAGCGAAAAAAGTTTCGGATAAAAGTTTTAGGATTTTTCCCTGGCTATCTGATGATGACCTTGACAATGTCATTGAGCATGACCTTCAAGGTTAGTTGAAGGTCAAGTCGATTTTTTCAAATAGAAACCCCTACTTTTGGCACCAAAAATGGAAAGAGCGGGAAATTTTACGTTCGAACATGTGATTTTGAAAACAAATCATCTTTTGTGCGGAAATTACCTTTGACATCAGCCGAACCCAGGATGCACCATCGAGGAGGTTGTCAAAAGGATTTAGCATCCCATTTTTTGTGTTTTGTTTTTTTTTCTTATTTTATGTATTTGTTTTTCTGTGTTTTTTGTTGTTTTTTTTATTTTTTATTTGTTTTTATGTGTTTATTATTTTTTTCGTTTTTCCCTTTTCGTTATTTTTTGGTATTTTTATAGAATGTTAACTGGAGTTAACCATTGATTAATTGTTCGAAATTACGGTCGTTTTGTTGGATGCAAAGATCAAGTCGAGCTCTGAATTGTCTTATGGTTCTAAGTAGAACATCTCGAGGGATTGCTGCACAAGCTATACGAATGCGTTCGATCATATTATCTCGAGTTGTTGGCCGTTGAGCATAAACAACATTCTTAAGATATCCCCATAAGTAAAAATTGGGAGGGTTTAAATAAGGTGAACGAGGGGCCAGGCAACTGGGCCACCTCGCCAATCCACCTGCCATTGTAGCGGGTGTTTAAATAATCACGAACAATGCGTGCATAATGTGGTGGTGCTCCATCTAATTGAATCCACATTTTTAGCCTTGTTGCTAGGTCTACATTTTCTAGTAATTCAGGTAAAATGTCTCGAAGTAATCTCAAAAAGTTTACCCCATTCACGTTCTCTTCAAAGAAATAAGGACCAATCAAATAGCCATTGATGATTCCACAACAGACCATAACACTCCAGCGGTGTTGATTGTCTATGGGCCTGAACCAATGAGGATTTTTATCTGACCAATAATGACAATTATGTCTATTCAATTCTCCAGTGTTTCTGAATGTTGATTCATCTGCAAAAAGAACGTGCCAGAAAAAGTCTTGATCTTGTTGAATCATTCGTATTGCCCGTCGACAAAAGCGTACTCGCAAATTCATATCATTTGGAGTTAACTGTTGTGTTAATGTTATGTGATAAGGATGATATCTTCTCGCTCTCAATATTCGGGATGCTGTTGATTGAGGTATACCTATTTCTCTTTCTATTTGTCGAGTACTAATGTGAGGATCAAGATGAATAATCGCTAGAATGGTAATAACACGAGGATCGTTTTCGTCGTATTCATGATCACGGCTTTGACGAACAAAAGCTCCATTTCGAGCTCTCTGAGTTAAGGTTTGAATAGTAACATTACTTAGGTGTCTCCTATTGGGATAGCGTTCAACATAAAGTCTGGCAGCTGCTGCATAATTATTTCGACTTTCTCCCAAAATCATGATCATATCAACGTTTTCGTTGGGACCATAATCAGCCATGATCAAAATCAAAATAATTTGTTACAGACCAGTAAACAGGGAAACGGATGTTTTTCAGTAATAATTATCGATCTACAAGAAGTAAAAAACACGACTAAGCTTTGTTGCACTAATTTACTATCTACCTAACTGTTAAGAGTAGTTTACTCTCAAAAATTGACACTAATACAAAATAATGGAATGACTTAACTACATCAAGAATTTAAAAAATTGACACTAATACAAAATAATGGAATGACTTAACTACATCAAGAAATTTGAAAATTTTTGAAAATTGAAAAAATTACGAAAATTTTAGAAAATATTGAAAATTTCTGGAAATATTTTTAGTCTCGTTGCCCTTGCAGAGGTGAGGTAGAAAGAAATTGGGCACGTGTGTCCGATTGAACTTTGTATTTATTTAGATGCTTGGTACTATTACAATCGCTTTTTGGCTCGGCGGAACACAGACTGCAGGACAGGCAGAGAGGCCTAGGTCTGTGCTAGTCTCTAATTCGAGCGAGAGTGGCGAGTGCCCTCAGCGAAGCCACCCCTCAGACCTCGGAGGGAAGACGTTGGTCTCGCTCATGAGGCCCGAAGGGAAGGGATAGCTTGGGCACTTTAGCGGATGAGCGACGCGCCTGCTTTTTGAGTATTCCGAGGATTATCGAGCGCGTGCACAGCCGATCGTTTTATTGCTTTAAGTGCAATAGACGACGGACCGCTTGGCTGCCGAAAATCCGGGGACTGCCTCGTCTGAGGGATTAGCGAGCGCGCGCGGCGGATCGCTTTATTGCGGTGGGTCAATAAAGCGAGGAACCGCTTGGCGAAAACTCGAGAGCGTTGTAAACGCTCTCTACTAGGCCCCGCAGATGCGGAAAACATGCACGCCACATATTGAAAATTTTTTCATTTTTGAACGCATGTCCCTCTCTTTTCATTTATGGGGCTAAAAGTAGGGGTTTTCATTTCAAAAAATCAACTTGACCTTGAAATGCCCTTGAAGGTCCTGTTTAATGACAGGGTCAATATGACCATTCGTCAGCCAGGGAGGAAACTGAAAACTTTTGTGAGTAACATTTTCTCCTTGAATGCATTCGAGTTCAGCTAACCAGTTGTACTGTTATCGGCATGACCAATGACCTTGACCATTGAATTCAAGGTCAAGGCAAGGTCATATTCAAACGTAAAATTTCCCGCTCTTTCCATTTCTGGTGCCAAAAGTAGGGATTTCTATTTGAAAAAATTGACTTGACCTTTAAATGACCCTGAAGGTCATGCTTAATGACATTGTCAAGGTCTTCATCAGATAGCCAGGGAAAAATCCTAAAACTTTTATTCGAAACTTTTTTCGCTGGCATGCTTTGCCAACGAGATAATTGAGATTAAAGATTAAAATGACTCACCCTGTATATATACAGGGTGACCCAATTTAAACGGGCACCGCTCATAACTCGTCAGGGACAGCCACAATCGAAAAAATGGTGGAGACCAAAGTTGTAGGATATCGAAGGGGCAACCCGATGGTGACCTTGGATTTGACCTTGAACGCGTTTTTCAAGGTCATTTGAAGGTCAACTTTGGATTTTTAAATAGGAACCCCATTCTTTTATTGCGGGAAT
>QLSS01000140.1:0-18772 GCA_024372645.1 Trichomalopsis sarcophagae | reverse complement strand
TGTGGCTGTCCCTGACGAGTTATGAGCGGTGCCCGTTTAAATTGGGTCACCCTGTATATAGTACAATATATGTATGAGTACCGCTGTGCCCCGCCGAAACAGCATAGAGTCGCGCGCGCAATAATAAACATGTGCGAATCCGGCAATAGGCACGAATTGGGGAATAAAAGCGAGAGCGCAGGCTAATCCTTCAGGAGCGCGCTCAGATAGCTCTCGGCCTTCATTTGATAAACACGCTACTTCGCTAGCAATTCCAAAGGCTTCGCGATACGATTTATGCTGTACTGTGTCCAGCGATTCGAAGTGTATTGTTCGTGTGTGAGTCCGACGCGGAGTTAGGTGATCCCGGCCTTAGCTTAGCGGTCCAGGGTGTTTACAAAGTCTTGCGGCCTGTTCAGGACTACGAGCGTCTTCGGCGAACGAGAGAAGGTTTGTGTGGTGCGCAGTGCATGAGATCGAGTGTCTGTGAGTGGATATCATCCATGCGAGGGTAATCCGGCGCGTTCTGGCGTCGCGGCGAGTCGCAAAGTTGTTGGCGACTCGCGAATTATAATTTTATTTTTGTGAAATCACGTTTATTTCGCGACTAGAAAATATAACCATAGTCTTTTGATTTTACATGATTTGTCCTCATTTCGAAACCTTGCTCGTTTATCTCTGATCCTTGTTCCTTCCTGCGAATACCACCAGCTCTGCGGGCGTTATTTATTAGTAATTATTTAACGCAGTTGAGCAGCTTAGCAGGCGCCAGGTGGCGCGTGAACCCAGTAAACAGAAGCAGCTGAAACAGCTGCATGCAACGGTGGTGTTTGGCGGGCGGAGAGGAATCATCCGCCGCATCGAGGGAACGCGATCCAGTTACTTAAATAATTATTCACTGCTCGAATCCACACCCCGTTACAATATAATAAGAAAATTAAATGACCTTATAAATAAATTATCATAAAAAAGATGCCTGCATTTTATAATATTTAAGTTACCTGAATTTGTAATAAATAATACAACCATTTGTTGTGAAAAAAAAAATAGTCATCTTCATAAATATAACCCAAAAAAATTAGAAATTTTCGTTAGCAATGGCAAATGTTGTTAAAAATTCGAAATAAATTGAGCTTAAGCTTAAACTTAACTGAATTAAACTAAGAATCCATTCTATCCTATTGATAAATACATGCTGTTTTTAATTGACTGACTCCAACAACGTTCGTGACGACGCGGTCCGGTGTGGGGCATGGCAAGTTACGTAGTGAATATCTTTTGAGTTATTTGTAATTGACTAATATATTACTTAAGTGTAAATTACCAAACATTTGACTCAGACATTAATTATACATAATGATTTGTTGTATTCCGTATTATAAAGAAAATAATATGATTGTAAACTTGACTTTTTTAATTGATATAATATTGGTAGTTGTCTATATGGAGGAGCCTTCCCCCAAATAAGTTCAAAAAACTAGGTTTCAAAGCATTTTAGATATTTTTTCGATTTTTAAAAATAATTAATACTTAGGTGACATCTAAGGTAAGATCTCAAATGAGAAATTTTTAAAAATCAAAAAAACATCTTAAATGCTTTGAAATCTAGTTTTTTGAACTCTTCAGAGTAGAGATCTCATGTAAGATCTCACGTGAGATTTTACAATAGGGAAATATACGCTTAATACACTCGTTCCGATTCATGCCATCGTCACTGGACAAACTATTGTCATACCTGGAGAAACTTGACAGTACTGTGATCTGTATCTCAAGACTGGCGTCATACTTTTAACTGAAGTCTTTCAGAATTTCAGAAGTATTTGTCTAGATGCGTATAGCTTGAATTCAGCTCACTACTACACGACGCCGGGTCTGTCATGGGATGCTATGTTGAAATATACACATGGGAATCTAATGATAATAGATAATGTTAAAATGCTTGCTAAATACTTACAAAGTATAATTTTTTTTCTATGTTCGACTTGATCTACTTATTGACATTGACATGCTGATGTTTGTTGAGCGTGTCATACGAGGAGGTATCAGCCAGTGTTGTAATCGATACGCGAAGGCTAATAATCCATACATGAAGGAGAGTTACGATGCTGATGCTGACGAAAAGTACCTCATGTACTACGATGTCAACAAACTGTATGGCTAGGCAATGACCGAGACGTTACCCTATGGAAAGTTCAAGTGGGTAACTGATCTTGAGAAGCACGACTTCTTTAAAGTTCCCGATGACCATACGAAAGGATACATTCTCGAAGTCGATCGCGAGTATCCAGTGACTACTCTTCATGACAAGAAGAACTACGTCATCTACTACAGGGCCTTGAAGCAAGCCATGGCACACGGACTTCGACTCAAGAAAATCTATCGTGCTCGGGAATTCGAAAAGAGCAAATGGTTAAAGCCATACATAGACTTGAATAGCGCCAAGCGAACAGCTGCTAAGAACGAGTTTGAAAAGATGCTTTTTAAACTGTTCAATTACGCTGTGTACGGAAAAACAATGGAGAAAAAGAGAAAGCACGTTGAGATGAAGTTGCTGACCAAGTAGGAAAGATGATACGATGGCGAAGCTCACGTTCCACAATAGCACGATCTTCGACGAAAACTTGGTTGCAGTGCAAATATTCCGTGCCTAAGTCTGCGTCAAGAAGCTGATATATATCGGACTAAAGGTTTTAGACTTGTCTAAGACGCTGATACATCGTTTCCACTCTGATTACATGCTCGGACGTGTTAGTGATAAGTGCAAGTAGTCGAGCTGCAGTAGAAGCCACTGACAGACAAAGATAATGAAAATAGTGCAGTTGAATATAAATCACTGCGCGATTGCACAGGACATACTGAGCCAGTACGTCCGTGAGACAGAAATCGACATAGCTATTGTCTGTGAACACATTTACAGCTGCTCGATAGAACAATTTAGACAACTGTTAGACCTACTAATACAGAATGCTGTAGGAAAAAAATTGGTACTGATAGCAGGCTAATTCAATGCCTGGGTAGTAAAGTGGGGTAGCCAAAGGACGAACGAAAGAGGACAAGGGCTATTAGAAGCATTCGCCCTTCTTGACTTGGTCTTAGTTAACCAAGGATGTTCGTACACATTTAAAAGAGGAGACGCAGGGTCTATCATAGATCTTACGTTTGTTAGATCTTGGACAGTGAGCGATCATTACACGAATAGTGACCACCAATCGATAATAATAATGATAAGAATATCAAAACAGAAATCCAACGAAAAAGCAACAACAAAAAGAGTCAGTTGGTAAACGAAGAATTTTGATAAGAAGACATTCCTGCTTACTCTAGAACAAATACAGCTATTTGGATCTGTGAATGATAAGATCGAGCAGATAGAAGGAAATATTATCCGAGCCTGCGACGCAACGATGCCAAGAAGGGCTCTCAATAACAGATGACCGACAGTATACTAATGGGATAAAGAAATTGACGCTTCCCGGTGCAGTTGCATCCCTGGGGGCGACCGTACCAAGTAGTAATGAAGAAGATAATGGGAGGTTGTATTCCCTCTTCTCAGAGCCCGGAATTGCTCGACCGTGTTGTGGCCACACTGTTCCAAAACTAGAAGTAGCAGCTGTCCTTGAAGTGGAGGCAAATAATGAAATCATTCTAACAGTCACAACAGAGGAATTACTAGCTGTATGAAAAAGAATTGGAATCAACAAGGCTCCGGGACTGGATGACATACCCAATATTGCATTGAAACAAGCTATACAGGCACGCCCCAATGTATTTGTGGACCTGTACAATTAATGTCTCCAAGAACTAAAAGAAGCCACGCTTAGTGCTACTACCAAAAAGTGATAAGTTACCTGGAGACGCTACTTCATACAGACCATCTGCATGCTGGACACCCCGGGCAAGATTTTAGACTGCATAATCGGCGTTAGAATAGACCAAGTCAGTGAAAAACTAGGTTGACTAGCGGAATATAAATACGGCTTCAGGAAAAATCACTCCACTCTTGACACCGTTGACATCGCTAGAACTGCAATAGAATGAAAAAGATAGAAAGGAGGAGCTAAGAAGTACTGTGTTATTATTACACTGAATGTTAAAAATGTGTATAACTCAGTCAGCTGGGGTAAGATACACAAGGCACTACGAAAAATAGAGGTACCCGCATATATAAAAAGGATAATGCCTGACTACCTGAAAAACAGAACCCTTTCGTATGACACAGAGAACAGCACGGAAGCCTACCAAGTAACCGGAGGGGTCCCACAAGGGTCAGTGCTTGGCCGATTATTGTGGAACATCATGTACAATAGAGTACTTACGCTAGAGCTACCCGAAGAGGCAACGGTTGCAGGGTTGCAGATGACAATGCAGTAGTAGTAGTAGTAAAGCAAAAGGATGAGGTTACTGAAATCGCTAACGAGGCAGTAGGTACCCACGATTAGCTAAAGCAGACTGGACTTTAGCTTGCTAGTCATAAAACGGAGGCTATCCCTATATCTAATAGAAATAAAATAGACACAATAACATTGACAGTGGAAGGATACGAAATAGACTCTCAGCCGATCATTAAGTACCTGATAATCACTATGGACGCCAGACTATTATTAGGCAGCATCTCGAGAGGGTAAGTAATAAGGTAGCAAAAGTCAGGCTGCACTATCGCGACTAATGCCAAATGTAAGTGGACTAACGCAGGGTCGAAGGTTACTCATAGCCAGTCTAACTACACCAATTATTCTGTACGGTGCCTCAATATGGGCGGAAGCTATGTTGGTGAATTTCTATGCACGAAAGCTGTCAATAGTTTATAGGAAAAGTGCATTGCGGGTCCTTTTTGTCTACCAAACAGTATCAAAAAATGCAATGTGCGTTATCTCAAGTATGCCGCCTATTGACCTTTTAGCAACATAACAAAAGAATATATATAAAGAAAGCTGGTGTGTCCGCAAAGAAACAAATCCTAGCTGAGTGGCAAAGACAATGGGACTTGAGTGGAAAGGGGCGATAAACGTACTGTCTTATACCAAGTATTGTTGGCTGAACCAATAGACAACACGAGGAAGTGAATTACTACCTCACGCAGTTTTTGAGCGTGCGTGGTTGCTTTTGAGCCTACTAACACCACTTCAAGGTAGAGAATAATCCAAATTGCCCAGTATGTTGAAAGCAAACGAAGATGCAGAGCATGTCTTTTGTGACTTTTCGCGATACGAACTGGAACGTCGAGAACTCGAGTGTTACCTTCAGACCAGGGTGACCCCTGAGTCAATGATGACAGCTATGCTAGCTTCGATTGCTGGTGCGCAGTAAACAACTACGTAAGGACCATTCTCAAGAAAGTTAGAAATTATGAAGAGAATAGAAGGGAAGGACAGGCCGAAACAGCTGAGAAAAACTGTTTTTAGACAAAGGCCACCAGGAACGTAGGAGCTAGGTTTAAGTACCTCTAAGTGCTTCTCAAAACGATGCTGAGGAAAGTAGGTAACTGAGTCGAGCTCAGACTCTCTCACCGGATGCAAAGGAACGTAGGTGTAAGGTTTGAGTCGGTCCAGGGGATAGCCAGTCGATGCTGCTCGAAGTAGACGACCAGACGATGATGCAGGAAGCAAACGGTTGGATGATGCAGAATAAAGAAGATGGCAGGACGATGCAGAATGAAAAAGACGAGTTTGATCCTGAACCCCTAATCATCTTGGTAGGTGGGGGATGTAATGAAATGTCAAACTTTGAAGGAGAAGCCAAAAACGCTATTTGACGGGCTCCACGGAAGTATTGTTCAACGATGGTACCTGTGGGGATCCAGTGTCGGCGGGTTACTTGTGCAGAGCTTCCTCTGTCTACGCTACATAAAAAAAAACACACACATACACACATTTATTCCGCGCACAGGCGCTGAAGTAAACTTATTTACATGCAATGCATAGTTTGCATTAAAGAAATGTTGCGACGTAACAGTCAGAGATAGATAAGGTCAAAACCAAGAAAATGCCTAAATATGAGAAAACCCTAGTTAGCACGATCTTAAAAATAATCACTTCTCGGCTCTGCAACGTAAAATGTTCAAGGCTTGGCCAACACTACTTGGAAGATCTGGAAGAGGGAGCAGAAGCGGAAATAGAGAAACTACTGAGATTTGCCAGAGAAAGAGCCATAGTGAACGATACTTACAAAACGGGGTATTACAATGAGTCATAAGCCACTTAGCATATACGTGTTTAACCTTATTTTTCTCATTGTAAAAAACTCTGGTTTTCTCAAATTTCCTCTTTATTTTTCGACACCTTTCGACAGTATTAAAAATTATTTTGTCACAAATTTTCCTTTATTTTTCGATAAACTTTAGCAGACTCTGTTATGTCCGACATCTCTAACTTTCATAGGTTAAACGCAGAATATACGCGGTGTATGCAGACTAAAACTACACGCTCGATTCTCGCGTTTTTTTTCCACATTTTTTTCCAGAATTTTTACTCTGCCAAATATTAGGCATAAGTCATTTTTGCCTAGGTATCATAGGCAACAAAGTGACGCTCGACAGTTACAGCGAACTCTGCCTCATCGATAACACGTGCAGCTTGATCGAGCCTGCACTAGCTTCTTTGTATGATATATTTGAAGGCGCTGCCGATAAAGCAAACGTTCACTTATCCATATCGGGAAGACTAAATTTCTTGGTTATTTTTTTCCAATAATTTGCTGAAGGCCGATGTTCATTACCTTATAGAACCTGAAGCACTACCACAGCTCGGATACTTAATTGCTATATATTGCTACTTAATATATATATATATATATATATATATATATATATATATATATATATGAAGCGAAAGTGTTTTTTCCCTAGTGACGAAAGCACTCACTTTTTCTCCTAAGAAAAAAAAAACACTTTCGCTTCAGATATTTAGATTTCCGTGTGTATGTGTGTGACATATCTCATATATGTATGTGTATACCATCGGTCTGCTGTAAATTCAGATTTACAGCGAAATTCTACTATGGGATACAAGACGACTCTGCTTTTTCAGGCAAGCTGAAAGGAGCATTATCGATGCACTGATTATAAAAAGCACGGTACACAACAAGAGGCAAATTGACTTTTTCAGACTCGTATGATGGTTAAGCACGAGTGGGAGTCAAAAGCGCCTGCGGCACTTCTGCTCGATCCTCGCTTTATCCTTGCTCGAAGAAGTCAAGTTTCGCCCCTAGTTGTGTAATGTACTATTAATCTTATTCCCGCATTATTTTGCTGAAGAAACAATTTACTTAATAAAATAGCGCGATAATTATAAAGATTTAATTAAAATCTTCAAAACCAGATGCTCATACATACGTGTCAACAACAAATCAAATAAAATATATGTTAAATCAATGAGACGCAAATAGTTTAAGAAGAAACTTCAAATTATATTGGGTCGCAGTGCTTTTGACGATACAGTTTATAAAACTTATACCTGCCATCCAGGCACTACTGCTCCTCTTGATAAATTACATAAATATATATCCAATACTTACTTTGATGTGATTAATTTCAGTGACTTTTCATCCAACCAGTTTACAAGTTTAATCACGTCATGCGGATTATAAGGACTTTCATAAACGTGTTCACAAAGTTCTTCTTGATCAACATGACAAAATGCTGTACTGAGATGTACGAAAGCGACTAAATTTCTTAGTGTTTTTGCCATATCCAGAACAGTTTTCGTACCAACCTAAACATATACATAAATTAATATTATTGTATGATAAACATCTGTGTTGTTAGATCGTATTCGTATCAACTTATCAAGAGGCGGAGCAGTACCCTAATAATAAGTGTTAGTCAAGGAAATAAATAACTAAAAGCGACTTAACCATAAATTTTTTAAGCAAAAAGATAAACCTTAATGAGTTTTTATTTTGCATTCGATTTATCAGAGCGTCTATAAACTTTGTGAACTAAATTACTCAATTAGTTTTTTGAGAATGTATTTTTGTATAAAAGTTATACATTTTAGAAGTGCATTCTAAAGAGACAATAACATTAAGGAATATTATATTACTTTAAAATTAACAACCAAGTATGTAATGTTTGTCGAAAATAGTTAGCCAATGCTTGTAAATCATCTCAAGAAACGATCAAAAAACGTGGGCACATAGTGAAAGTTTGCAGAGCTTCATCTTCGCTTTATACTTCTAAAATACAAAGTTCTGAATAACCTGCACAACAAATAGATACATTGAAATGTTTCAACGCAGTCAAAGAAATCTATCTTATTGATTCTTGTGGTAAGAAAATACTCCAAGTGCTCATTGAATGCCAATAATTAAATATGAAATTAGATTCTGGTGCACAATATGGTTTCATTGGTAGCGATACACTTCGTAACCTCAAACATAATTTTCAATTGCAGCCAACTTCTAAGAAATTCATGAGTTACTCACAACATCACCTCAACTGCATCGGTACTTACTCTGTTAATGTCTCATTTGGTTCTACATTTACTCAACTTCCGGTCTACGTTATTCAAGGCTCTTGCATTAACCTTTATTGGAGATAAGAGTTCGGTCCAATCGATATCGTGACTGAATTCTGCGATCCATTCACGACCAAATAAGGAATTGTAAGAATTGAATTGTGCGATCCATTCACGACCAAATAAGAAATTGTAAGAATTGAATTGTGCGATCCATTCACGACCAAATAAGGAATGGCTACTCTTCCACCTTCATTAACTCGTGATCAACAAGCACAGCTAATTCAACTTTTGACAAGGTACACTGAAGATTTTAGTGAAACAGCTGAAAAACTTACTGGCATTCCAGTTAAGGTACATTTTAAACCTGGAACTCCTCCTGTTTTTGCTCGTGCTCAAGATATAGCATATGCGTTAAGCGGCAAATATTCTAAAGCAGTTGACACTAAACTTGATTATACAAAAAAGTTGATTTTTCCGAGTGGACTTTGCCTACACACGTCGTTATTAAAAAAATGGTGATATTCGTATAACTGGCAATTATAAACCTACGTTGAATCCAAATAATAGATGAATGTCCAATTCCAAAACCTAGTAACATTTTTAAAAAAGTGAAAGGAGCCAAAATTTACGCATATCTTGATATTACAGATGCTTATACTCATCTTCCTGCTAACGACGAGTACAGCCATGCTTTAACCCTCAATACTCCTACACATGAGTTAATTCGTCCTACAGCAGCTGTTTTTTATACATTTTACATAGATTTATTTTACAAAACTTTTTTTCTTAATTGTAAATACCTTTGTACAAAATATTTATTTATAACATACTATACATTGAAAAGCGTTGGTTATTCAATAATGATTAAAAAAACAAGTTTGGTGTCGATATTATATACGTTGTTTTTCGTATTTGTATAAAAATTGCAATCCTGTAAATTTGACTACTTTTTTGTATATGTATTGTCACGGGGCTACTGGCATTTAGCGCGACAGCCGCGAAGATGCTGTCGTGTCAACGAGGGAGATTACTTACTCTTTTATCTCCGCACGGCTATCCCTCAATGATTCGATGATGCTGGAGTCAACGACAGACGTTAGCCGTCTGTACAATGTCGTCTCCGTATTATAATGCCGGGTTGCCTCGGTGTACAACTGCACGTATAGAGTCTCCGGCTACGCGCGCGTTCTGTAGCCGCGCCGAGATGTAACCGGTTTTATTCTACCGGGTTCGTCGGAAGGACGCAACGGGAATATGGAATAAATACTCGTTCATTCGTGTACAATGGAAAGATGTCAATATTCATCAAGATGTTAGTACAATAGATCACGCGTCGCGAGAGGACGAGTTTTCATTCGCGGTTCGTACTGGAGACGAGCCGACGACTCGGTAACACCGAGTCTCGGCCTCGACGTCTGCAGCAGATTCGGTGGTTTATAAATCACGCAGTAGCAAAGGTGAGGAACTTACAGTTTCGACGCGCGCGTGTGGTTCTTGGTAGCCGCATGTCCGTTGTCTGCCGACGGGGAAAAGTCCTGGATGGCCGGGAGGCGTCCCTCTCGGCTGTAGCAGTGACGTGCTCGGGTACCTAGGATGCTCAAGGTGGTGGTTGCTCAGGTGTGCTCTTCCAGCAGGTGGTCTCGGGTTGTCGCTGTTCTCTCACGTCTCAGACGTACGGATAATCGCGGGTAATGTACCGGTAAAAGGATCACACACGTCTTTTCTGTACTCGCGCTTTCGCCTATCCGCTCGCGCTTCCTGAGTATCGCCGAGCTGGCAACGTCGCATCACGCATGAAATGGTCGCGCGAAGCGGCGCTTGCGCGGTATACGAATTGGCGTTCGCTCGTCACATCCTCCTTCCAGACGCTGCGCAGCCCTGCGAAGATTGCTGATGAAAGAAAAATACGGTGATTGTAGAAAACTAAGGTACTATATTCCCTCCAACTTCATCTGTTCTCTACACCTCCTCTACTTCTTCTTATGGTCCCGTGGCGTTGACAACAGGATCTCTTTGTGGCGCTTTCACTCCCGGCAGTTAAGCCGCCGCACTCTCGGATGGCCGCACACATAGCAGCGCGGTTCCTCAGCCCTCTTCTTTTTGAGGTATTCCGAGCGCTGCTGCTCCTTCTGGCGGGCCACCTCTTCTTCATGACACGCACGCGCGAGGCGTACTTGCGCTCTGCGCGCGGCCTGCTTCTCAAGGCGTGCTTCCTCCTCCAGGCGTTCGCGCTTTTCGCGGAGCTACTCAAGGCGCTCCTGCGCCTTGAGCTCCTCTGCCTCCAACGCGCGGCGACGGTCTTGCCTCCTTTAGTTAGACTGCTTGTGGTTTGGTAGAGGTGGCTTTTAGCGGTCGCATGGGTTTAGGGGAAGGTGATAAAATAATTTCCACAGCCGTAGCTTAAACTTGATGCTTTTTTAAAGAGTTTAAAGAAAAATCATGGCTCTACGATTAAAAATGACGCGTGGCTCGAATTTTGTTCATTTTGTCCCACTGTGCGGACGGCCAACACCTGCGCCTCTGTGTCGGCTTGCGATCCGGCAGCCTGATGATAGGCGTCGAAACGCGCAAGGGGTCCACCTCCCAGTCCTCCGACTCCCGAATGGTGTCCCTCAGGATGCGCAACTCCTTGCGCAGTTCCACCCAGCTGTCGGTGCGCTCTTCGTAGCCGAGAGAGCTTGCCCCTGGGGTTGATGGCTCGGGGGTCACACCCCAAGCTCCTGCCTCTTCGCTCGCCGGCTCGTTGTCTGCTGGAAAGTCTGCAGTCGTGCGGCCACTCTTCTTAATCACCATGGCCGCCGTCTCTTGAGGTCGTCTTCGGCCTCGTCAGCAGCCTACTCGGCGCTCCAGGCCTCGGCCTCCTTCTCGGCCCATTCATCAGCCGCTTGTTCGGCTTCTTCGCGGGCACGGCTCGCCGCCTTGAAGAGGGTCACCAGCTCCGATAAGGCTTGCAGCACCACCTCTGAGTGGGCTGCGGGCTATCCAATACCCGTCGCGGCCGTGAGACGCAGCATACGTGCCGTCCCGGTTTCGCGACGGGACTCTTTTTCAATGCTCTTCTCTACTCATCTTCGGTTTTTCGGGTAAGAGGAGGAAAGAGAAGGGTGATGATTATGGTAATGAAAGCTAGCTATCGAAAGTATAAACAATCACGTATTCATGCTCGCGATGCGCGATTCATCGCACGCGTCTTTCGGGGTGATTTTTCCGCCTTATTGCTAACTTACGCATTAGTTGAGCCACAATCTTTCGCGGTCTTCCGCGCGGACAGCGAGGAGGTTCCCCCGCCGCTCCTACTAAGTCTTTCGTTGCTCTGCCGCTGCACGAGCCCGCTGGCGCGGCTACACGCTTTCTCGTTCTTTTCTCGCGCTCATCCTCGCCCGCCAGGCGAGTGATGAAGCGTCGTTTTGTGTTATTGCATTGACTTTCCTAATGTCGACGCAAAAGCGATATTTTCCATTCGCTTTTCTCACTATCACCACTGGGCTCGCAAAAGGATTGTTCGATTGCTCGAGTATACCTGCCGCGAGCATGGCTCTCACCTGCTCGTGCATTTCCTCCTCTATTTTCCGGACACTGGAAAATATTTCTGCTTTATTGGCCTTGTAGTTTGCACCTCGATGTGGTGTTCTATCCACGTCGTGCAACCTATCTCTCCGGTATCCGGGCCAATAATTTTGTCGAGGAGCGCTCGCTACTCTCTGCTGCTCTTCTACGTCTGCTAGCCCCATGGAGGCTAGAGTTAGCGCGCATCCTTTCATCGTACATATTCTTTATTCTCCTTGAAGTGCAGCTATGATGTTATAGGATCTAACACGGCCTTGAATGTTAGCATAAAGTTGACACCGACAATGCAGTCCGTCGGATGGTCCGGTATTATTGCCATGCGGACTTCCTTCTCGACATTGCCAACTCTGAAGGGCAGCCAGACGTAGCCTACGATCTTCGTGTAGCTACTGTCTGCTAGTTTGGCGCCGTGATCGTGGCTCGGAATGAGTTGCCGTCGCAGTGAGCTCGCTAGCTGGAGTCCGTTCGGACTTATGCATACGCGACATGCGCTGTTATCGTATAAGCTGCGGAATCGAATACTTCCGACCCTTGCCTCCATCCACCAGCGATTCTCCCGGGGATTGTCTTTGTCGCCTGGGAGGTTATCTCCCTCTCCCGCTTGACTCTCTAGAATCGAGTCGATTACGTCGTCCATCTCTCGCTCGCTTCTGGTAGGCTCTGTATGTACCTGCGTACACTGGCCTGCCTCATCCTCCTCGTCAGCTGTTGCTGCTGACAGTGATGAGAGCGCGGCGGGCATTCACATGCTCTCGCCCGCCTTCTGCGCTTTATTCTTGTTTTCCGGACTCCGCGCTACTATTGCGCGGTGTCGTTCCTGCTTTTCAGGCAAGTTTTCGCTCGCCGTCCGCGGTTCTCCCGCGCACGCTTCTCCAAGGCGTGCACTCCTCTTTTCTGCTCGTTCTCGTTACTGCGCTTGCTTTCTGATTGTATTTTCTTTTCGAATTTTGCCACCCTTTCGTCCAACATTTTGCTAAACATTTCTGCCAGTTGCGTGTTCCCGTCGTTTGCCTGTAGAACTTCGACAGCTGCGACTTTTGGCGGTGCTGTGGCTGATTTGCGTTTCGTCTGTGAGACATACGCTAGTGATGCTAGCAAAGTCTGCTCGGGTGGCGGTGTCGCGTGGTACTCTTGACTGCTCACCAGTATAGTTTTGGCCGCTTCTGCTTTCTCTCGGAAGCTATCCCAATCGTAGTATTCCATACGTGATGTCAATCTTTGCAATTCTGGTTTTAAGTTTTTATGCAGCAGGTCTAACTGTTTCTCTAAGCTCGGATGAGGCTTCATCTCTTTCATCTTTACGCCGAGGCACGTCACGTAGGCGCGCACGGGCTCGTGGTTGGTACCGTTTTTCGGATTTGGAGGCCAGGCGCTGTTAGAAGCGCCTGTTCGTTCCGTATCACCTTGTGGCGCCGTTCGAAATTCTTCCCAGCACCTCTAGTTACATTTATTATTTTCATACCACTCCGCCGCAACACCCGTGAACACGTGTGGCAGTGATTCTAGTTTCTCAGCCTCTGTCATCTGTGCTAGCCTCATGTTTGACTCTAGGCGATCCAGAAACCTGTCGATTCTATCTGTCATGCTCTTAGAAAATCGCAAATTCCACTTGCGGACTATAGTCACGATACCTCTCACGAATGTTCTCGTCGTGCCTCGGTTTGGTGCGGGCGAGTGTTTTCTGCCGCTTCGCGCCATTCTCTTCACTTGTTTCTGGGAGTTGCCTCTTGTACCTGTTGTCGGGGTTGACGTTTCAAAATTTGTCGCGTCACTGAACGTGACTCTTAGTTGCGGTTGTCTTGATTCGCCGTCCGTCCTGGTGCTGGAGGCACACGCTTCCGTGCGCTCTTGCTTGAGCTGGCTCACCTCCTCTTGCAGACTTCTAACTGTTCGCTGCACTTTTTCCAGGTAATCTATCATGTTCGGTGGCATCGTGTATTCTTGTCCGTCCACCCCCACGATGCAGTCTTTAAACTTGTTTTTATCCGCTCCGGCTTTTTCATATGCATTTTCTGGTACGACGACGTTCTCTTCGACAGCGTTGTCTAAAGTTCTCTGTAGAAGTCCTTGGGTTCCTGGTTCCAAAATCAGCTCTTCCAGTTGATGCAGATTAGTGCCGATTCTTTTCTGTTCTGCACAAGTGGTCTCCAAGAATGATCTACGGCTCTCCGCTCGCTCTTGTTTTACTGACGCGGCTCCTAGTTCGCCCGTCGGCGAAGTCCGACGGATCATATTCGCCCATCAGCCACCTGTGCAGTCGCACCCATTGGCCCTCTGCACTTTTGTACTGCCTTAATCGTATGCTCGACAATGTTTGTCTCAGCTCGCCCCTGGTGAGGTTCAGTACTCAGTAGTGAATTTTGGCGATATTTTTTGGGCAGCTTTTAATCCTTATTGTTTTTGAGATACAAAACGATGTGAAATGTTTGTTTACTTTTATTCCTAGAATTTTACAGCCAATTTCCAAACAACTTTATTCATTTTAAATTCAAACGTGCAATAAAATTTGTTATTCAATACAAAATATTAATACATGATATTGGCCTTATAACGTTGGTTATTCGTACTCGCAAAACTTTACTCGGATAACACAGACACACGTACGGTACAGGAGAGAAGGTGATTCGGGGATAGACAGAACTCCTCACGTTAGCAATAAGATGGTTTCATTTAAACATTAAGCACACCTCTATTTTCCTTTACAACTTTAATACTTTAAATTACACGGCAGTTTACGTTATAGCACCGCTAAAAGCAAGCTCATAGTTAGCCAAACGACAACCAAGCTGCCAAAAAAGGCAATATAGTCCAGCAAAGATAACCACAAGACAGCAAATTTTCGAGAATGACGCCAAACGTGTCTTTCGTGTGTCCCAATTTCTGGTGACCGAATGTACGTAGAGCAGATAACCACAGATAGATCATCGCGCACGAGGAAGTCCTAGTTGAATAAAGATTTTTGCATTCGCAACCTGAAGACTTCTTGCACAACCCATTCAAGACACAATAAATCTGATTTTTGTTTGAGATATAATTACTACGTGTAAATTATTTCTCCCCTCCCCCCTCTTCCTCTATAAACACGTTTCAGCGCCTTTAGACAAGGCTTCTGAGCGCTCTCCTCACTCACCGAGCAATCGACCAGGAGAAGCTGATGAAGAACGTTGGCCAACCGACGTCCCTACCGAGACACCTCATCTCCAGGAAGCAACCGCCAGGACGACTCAACGATCAGCCCAGCACAACACAATAAAGAAAAATTTTTAAAGCAAAATATCATGATCATTAGAAAGTTCTCATTAAAATCTTCAAAAGATACATTACTCAAACATAAGCATCTGAGACATATCAGACAAGGAATCATTGGAGTCAATGAAACGCTTTTAGGTTAAAAAGCAACATCAAAGTATAATAGTATCGCGGTTCTGCACAACGGCACAGTGTATAAAAACTTAGACTCGCCATCTGGGCGCTATCGCGCCCCTTGATATGTGGGAAATTAACATTAAAATAGGTAAAATTAACAAGAACTAGCCATTGCTCAACTGTAGATACTCAATGTCTGAAGGATCATTCTAAAAATGTATATTAATAAGATCAAAGCATTAGAAGAAAGCTTTAATTTGTGGGGTGGTAAGTTAAAAATGGTTGCCTAGGCAAAAAGATGTCTTGAATTTTTTATGAAAATTAGCGATTTTTCCTATTTATAAAATCTTCATAACTTTTAATCCAAGCAGTTAATTTTAACCATTTCGCCCTTTAATAATAGCTGTTTTCTTCTACTTTCAAAATTTAGATTAAACATTTTACTAGTTTGGTCAGTTATATACAGGGTGTCCCATTTTAACTTAGACAGCTGAATAACATGACAAATTGCAATCTAATAAAAAAATGTTTCAGACAAAAGTTGTTAGGCATTGAGGGGCTGACTCTTCTGTGACCTCGAATATGCCCTTGAACTTTATTTTCAAGGTCATTTGAAGGTCAACTTTTGTTTTTTGAATATAACCCCCTATTTTTGTCCTCGGATTCGAAAAGAGCGCGAAATTTTACGTCCAGATGAGCTTTTGCGTTAGGGGTCAAAGTAAACTCTACAAGTGATTTCAAGATCAAATTTCTGTTTGGGGCATTAAGCTGGTAAATCCGTGTTTCTAAAACCATGCCTCAGACAGAATTTATTGGGTATCTAAGTGCTGACCCTTCCATGACCTTGAACATGTCCTTGACCTTCCTCTTCAAGGTCATTTGGAGGTCAACTTTCGTTTTTGGCCGAAGTTCCCTATTTTTGACCACGGATTCGAAAAGAGCGCGAAATTTTACGTCCAGATGAGCTTTCGCGTTAATGGTCAAAGTAAACTATACAATTAATTTCAAGATCAAATTTTTGTTTGAGGCATAAAGCTTACAAAGACTACATCAGTGACCATGTTCAATGATATAATATGTACTTTTATTGTGGACAACTAAATGACAACGTAATACATCTACTGAAGAAATGCAAACCTTGCCTCTAGGTACAATTCAACACAGAGTCAAACACTTATTGATAAGGAGACATATTTTCATATTTTCATGAAACTTGTAGCACCCCCGGAGCCGACGACGAGGACGTAGGGGGTCTCCTGGCTCCATTTCTTTGGCCCTAAAAAGGGCTGATTTGTGGTTGTGTTGCTCTCCAAAGAGAAAGCCAATTAAGATCATGTTGTAACCCAGCCAGTTAAGGCAAGATCGTGTAGTGACCCAGCCAGTGAAGGCAAGATCGTGTAGTGACCCAGCTAGTGAAGGCAAGATCGTGTAGTGACCCAGCCAGTTAAGGCAAGATCGTGTAGTGACCCAGTCACCTAAGGCAATATCACATTTTTATCAGCTCTCTCCGCATGAAGTAGATGCTCAAAGTGTGCACCATTATTTTCTAAGCACAACAGTAATCGACGGCGAAAATTATGTTGTACATTTCTAAGCATTTGGAGGGTTATCGCTCCACAAGCTCTTCTTATTCTATCCATCATATTCAGTCTTGTCGTTGGAGCTTCACTATACACAACATCTTTTATGTATCCCCATAAAAAAAATCTAGCGGGTTCAGATCTGGTGATCTAAGGGCCACAAAACTGGTCCATCTCGTCCTATCCATCGGTTTGGAAATTGTTGAATAAAAAATTTCCGTACAATTCGAGCATAATGAGCCGGAGCACCATCTTGTTGATACCATAAGTTTAGTCTTATTGCAAGAAGAATATTCTCTAGGTATCCTGGCAAATCATTTTCCAAAATTTCAAATACATTTGACCATTAATGGCACGTTCAAAAAAATGTGGTCCAATTACTTGTCCATTGCAAATACCGACCCATACATGTAATCTCCAATGATATTGATTAAGCACCTCACGATACCAATGTGGATTTTCTGGTGACCAATAATGGCAATTATGCCTATTGAGACTACCATTGATTATGAATGTCGCTTCATCACTGAAACAAACATTCCAAAAAAATCTGGATTTTGATCCAACATCACAAGAACCCATCTACAAAAATGTACTCTGAGTTCATAATCAGCCTCACTTAATTCCTGTACCAAAGTAATGTGATACGGATGGTAATTGACTAATCGTAACAATCTGTGAGCTGTATTTCGAGGGATTCCCAATTTCCGTTCGATTTGACGGGTACTAATACGGGGATTTTGGTGAACCAAAACTGCAAGCAATCTAGGATCGTTATTATTCTGAAGCCTATTTCTCTGTCTTTGGCGATGCAGTGGATTATTGCAAGATCTTCTTTCAATGTTTATCACTTGTTGAGCAGTAGGATGGCGGCGATTTGGAAACCACTTCGCATAAGTTTGGGCAGTAAGTCTGTAATTCCTACCACATTCACGGAAAGTTATAAGAATATCGACTACTTCATTAGGCGTATAATTTGCCATTGCAATGACAAGAATTTTATCAGATTAATTAATGTTCAATTACAAATGTGCAAAAAAATACATAAAATCTAGTGAATTAGGATACTAGGATACTACACTAAATGGATACAATATTGGAGAGATACAACAACAAAAGGTGTAAGCACCTTAAGTATCTAAAGCGACCCTAGACGAATAAAAAAAATACTGTGGGGTCAGAGTTTGAATAAAAAGTTCACGTATTGAAAAGTCGATAAATAAATAAAAAATACTACTTCGGTGTCATTTTGTAATTTCAATATGAAACAATCTACTATGATTTTTTACATAAACACAAGACTGATGCTTCATTTAAAGTCGATCTGTGGAATTATAACATTCGGGGTCATGGTCAATCTCAGAAAGAGTTCATATCGTCTCCTATAGCGAAAGCTTATCTGGGCGTGAAACTTCGCGTTCTTTCAGAATCCGAAGTTGAAAACACAGAACATGCTCAAGGTCATCAACACTTTGATACCCAATAACTATTGTCTGAGGACAGTTTTTGAAAAACCCGGATTTACCAGCTTAATGCTCCAAACAGAAATTTGACCTTGAAATGACTTGTAGAGTTTACTTTTATCGGCAGGATCAGTTTCATACACATAAGCATTATACACGATTTAATATAACACAAACGTTTATGAAGTTTTTATTCTGCGCAATCTGTTTTTGATTGAACACACATGGAAAATATAAATATTTAGATATTGTTCTACATGTATAAATTTACACGATAAAGAAATCAATATTTAATATACCTCCAAATTGTACACAATCTCTCTCTCTCTCTCTCTCTCTCTCTCTCTCTCTCTCTCTCTCT
>QLSS01000139.1:278257-311414 GCA_024372645.1 Trichomalopsis sarcophagae | reverse complement strand
TACGAACAAGATTTTAAAAGGCCTTGCATGAACTCAATTAAGCAGTTGGTACGAGATCGCGGACTCCGTACACGTCGGTTCGACAATTGGCGATATACTCGTGAAAGTAATTTTTCTTATAAATATCCGTGTAAAGTTTCATTGCCGTATACGTGAATAATATTGTAAAAGGAATTTATATAGTTAGTTAAATAAATAATAGAGTTGCTGCAGTCAAATAGAATTTGTTTAAACGTTCTTTACAAACAACATCCTATTTACCCAATACGAGACTGAATCTCCTTGCTTGCAACGAAGCATCATCAGACCCAAAAGGTAAGTTTTTTTATTTAGTTACTAACAGTGAGAGTTTTAAGGGCGACTAATAGTATTATAGTCTTTGCCACTACCCATAGCATTACGTTTCTGCCTATTCTAGTGTGGATAGACAGGACGTAAAAGTTTACTTTAGCAATACAGAACACGACAAAATGAAAAGATAACTGAATAAAAGATTTGAAGAGGCAAAACCAGTCACAGGAATCTTAACTCATCATAATTTCATTATATTATCTCAAAATTTATTATTAATGAAAAAGTATTCGAATTTTAAAAATGGAGAAAAATTGCTTATGTAACTTAATTTAATTGAATAATCAACATTGAAACTTTTGTACTCTTTATGTAAGTATTAATACTATTGTATACATGCTTTATGTAATTACTATAACAAATATTAAATAATAATACGACGGACCTAAATACATAAGAAAAGCTTTGTCGCTAATTTTTTTACCACTTTATCGTGTAGTAAGTGCGTAATACTGCATTTTTGGGCTGTTTTTTGAGGTTATGGATGGATGGTAGTCCCATAACAGTCTATAACGGGCCAAAACTAATGGTGTGTTCGTCTTCAGCGTGAAAAAATACACGCAGCTAAGCTTCTTCCCTAATTTTCTGACCACTTTTGCGAGTCTCAGCCACGTAATAATGCATTGTTGCACTCTTTTTTGAAGTTATGGACGAAAGATGATCCCATAGGCCAAAACTAAGGGTGGATTCGTGTTCAGCGGGAAAAAATACATGCGAATAAGTTTTGTTATTAATTTTTTCTCTGCCTCTGCGAGTTTTAAGGACATATAACTGCTATTCCGTAGTCATATTCGTGTACTGTCGGAGCCGCACCGGTCCACCATTTTGAATTTCGCAAAATGGCCACTGAGTATAGGAAACTAAATACAATAAGCTAAATTTTAAGCCCGGGCAGGCATCATTCCGAGCCTCTGATTTTTGGACAGAGGGGGTGGTCGGTTTCAAAAAGAATGACCCATATATATATATATATATATATATATATATATATATTATAACGAGTTGACTAACGTGCTCTCGTTATGTCTCTCTCCTCCGAATAGATATGTGAATAACTATAATTCTGCATGTACATATCCATGTAAACATGTACTATATTTCAGCAGCAAGGAAAGTGAGAGTTCACACTTAAGCAGCTAGCAATACGGAGAGAGCCGCGCGCGTGTGTGAGTGTGTCACGTGAGAGAGAGAGAGAGTGGGAGAAAGCCCGCAAGCTCGAGCTACCGGGCTCCGCTAAATAACTTCGCTTTCGGCTATTGTACGGTGCGGTCTAATTTTCCTAGAGAGATCCTGCGATTGCGATCCGTGTCCGCGCCGGAGATCTGTACGTTATCTACGAGAAATCGTGTCCTGTCGTTTCGCCGGGTACGATCTCGTTTAATTGTGAGACCCATCTGTGATTTCCGCACGAGTAAAGCAGCTATCGCTGCTCGCCGTCCCGCTGCACTCATCTGCACGACCAAGGCCACGAGGCATCACCTGCGCTGCCCAGCGAGAGCCCTATTGTCCGTTTTCGCCATCCAGGTCGAGCCACGAGGCATCATCTGCGCCGCCCAGCGAGGGTCCAGTCCACTAGCTTGTGTATTCGAGAAAAGCCACAAGGCACACGTTCGAGCGAGCCAGCGCGGAAGTATTTGTAAGTACCTACTCGTTTGCTGATCTCTCTCTCCGTAGTAAGCCTAGCTTTGTCTCTCTCTCGCTTGCGCTGCATTTGTTCGTAGGTTTACGATTACATAAAGCATAGTTCATCTTTTATCTATCTTGTTTATTTCTCGCCTGACTCTCCGCTTTCCCCGCGTTCCCTTCTCTCGAAGACGCAAACGTCATATTCGTGATTAAGCTGCTCAGCATTAAAACTCACGACGCCGCCGCGGGCACACGTGCACGAGGACGTGCACGTACAGCATACTGTGCTACGGGCCAGGCTTCGAACGGCCTTCAAGAAGCCTGCAACGAGTTGCTCATTCGGATCGTCGTCAATTCCTCTCAAATACTTTATACACGGTTAGCAAACACCGTTATAATATATATATATATATATATATATATATATATATATATATATATATATATATGAGTCGAACACAGAGGCTAACTCGTAGCGGTATGAGTACCGCTCCGCCGCGACGAAACAAGGTAGACTTGCGCGCGCATAGAAAAACACGTGCGAATTCGGAAATAAGAGCGAGAGAGATAGAGAGAGCGAGTGCGCGGGCTAATCATTCAGATGCACGCTCAATAGCTTTCGGCCTTTGAAAAGTTAACACGCGTCTTTGCTCGTGGTCTAGGAAATCGTTTAATAACCCAGTGTGTCTAACGATGCTGTGCTGTGTCCAACGAATTATATCCTGTGTGTGAGTACGACGCGGAATCCGGGTATCCTGATCTTTTTGCATAGCGGTCCAGCAAAGTTCGAGTTCTGCAGTCTGTGCTGGAGGTTTGTGTAACGCGCAGTGAATGTGATTGTGTGCATGAAAGTGTATATCACCCGCGTGAGGGTGATTCGGCGCGCGCGACCTTTACGGCGATATACGCGCGCGAGCGCGATTATTCCAGCATCGCGGCGAGTTGTTGGCGAGTCGCTTATTATTATTATTTTTATATTTGTAAATTTACGGTATAGACGCGCTAGTAAAATATAACCTAGTCTTATTATTTTACTTGCTTTTTCGTCATTTCTCAACCTCGCTCCTTTACTTTCTATTCCTGTTCCTTCCTGCGAATACCGCTGCCTCTGCGGGCGGTATTAATTCGTATTTAACGCAGTTAAGCAGCCGAGCACGCGCCAGGCGGAGCGTAGATCCAGCAAAACAAAAGCAGCTGAGACAGCGCATGCAACGGAGGTGTTTTGCAGGCGTAGAGGAGTCCTTCACCGCATCGAGGGAACGCGATTCATTCGTTCAGCGCGTTATTTGTTGATCAGATTCACACCCCGTTACAATATATATATATATATATATATATAAGACCAACTCAAGGAAATTCACTGGAGTGGAGTTTTGGGTTAGAAATCAACACTTGTATGATGTAGTATAAACAACTGTAATATTAACAATATGTACAAATTAGTAAAGGCTAAAAATATTACAGTAAACGTATAAACTTAAGACTAACCTGAATCTATACAATTGCCGATAGCAAACCCTTTAGTAATCAATTTCAATAACCTCGCTTATAACGATCCTAACGGCTCGGAGTCTTATTACATACTGGTTCTCACTCACATGTCAACAAGTGACAAAGCCAAGCTTGGTAAACTACAAGCTTACATCCCCCCATTCAATGACCGAAGGTGCACTCCATCGGAGTAAGGAACAAGCTTACTAGCATGAAAAATATTTGATTCATTTTTTCTAAATCTACTATCTAACAAAAACATTACATCAGAAATTTTCTCTTTGATTTCAAAAGGACCTACTCTAATTGGATCTAGTTTATCTTTATTTAATTTATTAGCGCTTTGTACATAAACTAAATCTCCTACTTTATAATCTATCTGTTTTACATTCTTATCATAATATTCTTTATTTTGATTGTGAATTTCTTTTGATTTCCTAAAAGCTATTTTTCTACAGTCTTCCAAATTTGTCAAATTGTTGTCATTTAATTTATCGGGTAAGAATGAGTTGTTTAGTCCTGTCAGCAAATAATTAGGAGTAAATCTAGTTGAACTGTGAATTGTATTGTTATAATCCTTTACACATTCCTCTGCTACCTGAGGCCATGATTTATTTCTATTCTCGTAAATTTTACATCGTATTCTGTTTACCAAAGTCTGATTTGTCCTTTCATTTAATCCATTAGAAAGCACACAATCCACTGCTGTAAACACCAATGCTATCTTCTTTTTATTTAAATATTGCTTAAACTGTGCTGAATTTATACCAGGATATTGATCTGTTAACACCAATTTAATATTTCCATCATTTTCTACTTTCTTAATTAAATTTATAAAATCCTTTGCAACTTGAGTTTTTGAAGTTATTACGTAAGCAAATCTTGTAAAAGATCCACCGCCAAATGTAGATATTTCTTTTTACTTTTATTACCTTTGAAACCTCCTATTGTGTCGAGGGACACTATTTCAAGAGGTTCCTTTGCTGGACCAAGTTGAGATAAAGGTGCTTTAAAACAACCTATTCTTGATTTATTTTTAATGCAAGTTTCACAAGATCTACAAGTTAATCTGATGTGCTTATACATATTTTTAAAATAAAATGTTTGTCCAAAGGTTAGAATTAACTGTTTTGTGCCTATATGACCTTGATCAACATGTACATCTCTGATAAGAGATTTTCCAAATTCTTCAGTAATCCATATTTTCTCTCTATCATTTAAAATTTTATAAATTATATCATCTTTAATAATGCATTTTTCATCAACTTTTAACAATTTTTGATTTTCTTTGATATCGTTTAGTTTCAATAAATTTGAAGTTTTTATCGTAGAATCATTATATGTATCCTCGTGTGATTCCAAAACCGGATTTCTAGACAAACAATCAGCTTCAATATTATCTTTACCAGGATTATATACAATTTCAAAATTAAATTGTGAGATGTAATTCAAAATCTGCAATAGTTCCACATCATTACTTTTTTTTATATTAAATTTTTCTAATGGTCTATGGTCCGTAAATACAATAAACTTTTTCCCTCTCAAATGGAATTGCCAATATAAAATGGCCTCTTTAATAGCTAAGCATTCTATAAAAATAGCTTTCTTCTTTTTCTGAGCCTCTGTCAACTTTCTAGAAAAAAAAAACACCGACTTTAAAGAATTATCTTCTTGTGGCTGTTTCAGTATTGCTCCAACTCCTTCAACACTTGCATCAGTAAAGATGAATATTGGTGCCTCTGGATCAAAAAATGCCAAGGCAGGTGATGTACATATATAATCTTTTGTTGAGTTAAAACTATTATTACACTCTTCAGACCATTCAAATAACACATTTTTCCTCAACAAATTTCTCAAAGGATCCAGTAAAGCAGCATGATTTGGTATAAACTGTAAATAAAAATTAATCTTACCTAAGAACTGTCTAACTTGTTTTTTTGTTTTAGGTGTAGGAAACTTTTTGATAGCCACTAAATTATCATTCAGTGGTTTAATTATATTGTTTCCAATTTCGTGACCCAAATACGTTATTTTTTCTTGAGCAAATTGACATTTATTTTTATTTAATTTAAAGCCTTGTTCATATATTATTTGCAGTACTCGTTCTACATGCTCTACATGCTCTTCATAATTCTTAGAAAACACCAATATATCGTCTATATAATTTACTGTAAAAGAATCTAATTTATATTTTCTTATCACACCTGCTAAAACTCTTTGAAAAATAGCAGGAGCAGTTTTCAAACCAAAAGGAAAACAGTTCCACTGCCAGTGTCCATGATGAGTCACAAAAGCTAACTTATATCTATCCTTTGTACGTATCGGAATCGACCAAAACGCCGAATTTATATCCAGTTTTGAAAAAAACTTACAGTTTCTGACACGTACAATAAGATCATCTATCTTTGGAAAAGGTTTTTTTCCTTCTTCTTTCTTGAAAACCATAGTTACAGGAGCTGCAAAAGAACTGCTTGACTCCTCTATTAAACCCGCTTTTAACAACTCACTCACTTGTTTCTCAATTTCTAGTTTGTCTTCAAAAGAGCATTTATACGGTTTCATTGAAATATATCTATTTTCTGTCAGTTTCACTGTGGCTTTTACTGTTCCTATATCAAACTTTGACTTAGCAAAAATTATCTCATATTTTTTTTATAATATTCTCCATTTTATTAGTATTTAATTCACTAATATTATTTTGCTTATCAAAATTTGTTTTTTCTTGTTTCTGTGATATAATCAAATTTTCATTTTGACAAAGCTTGAATTTTTTTATTAAGTCTAATCCTAATAGAAATTCACAATCGATTACACCTTCTTTAACAATGAAAAACTGAAAATCCTCTTCTAAATTACAAATTCTAATCCTCAATATTACAACGCCTTCCGTTTTCGCCATTCCAGCTAAACCCTTAATATTATCTCTCCCACTTGTTATTTGTTTAATATTTCTTTTATCATTCAAAAATGCACTACTAACCAAAGAAATATTGGAACCAGAATCATATAGACCAATTGCTGGACATCCATTTGCAAAAATCTTTACTTTAATAAGTGGGAGAACTATTCGTTTTTTGCCTCTTCATGACTTGCTACTACTTCCTGTATTTCATTATTATTTGTAACCTTAATGTTTTCATTTTTTAATTGTTTAATTTTTTTATCTTTATTGCGGCATACACTTTCTAAATGAAATCTATTTTTAAAACCTAAATTATCACAAATACTACATGGTCTTTTTTCACTTCCAATTCTCTTGTTTAAATTATCATTTTTCGAGTCGTTGATTTTACCTAATCTTTTTTAATTTTGCGATTAAATTTTCTATATTTATAATAGCTTTCCTATCTAACTTATTTTGGATAAAATTTGGTAAGCTAATCACAATCATGTTTATTTGTGTGTTTATATTCAAGCTGTCATCCACTTCTAACAATAATTTTCTTTTCTTTAACGCATATTCAAATAACGAACCATTATAAAACTTAAAATTATAGGCATACGATATATCTGTCCAGGACTGTGCAGAGAAAGTGTCAATATATGCATTATTCCATGCCTCCCAATTTAACAAAGAGTTTTACTTTACAAATACATTATACCAATCTAATGCAGATTTTTCTAAAAATAATTTTAATACTTCAGCATATTTATTTTAGGCAATTCCCACTCTATCACACTCCTGCACAAATAACCTTATCCAAACACTCGCATTTATATTTTCACCGTTAAACTTTTCAATCACTATATCCTTTACTAGAGAACTTGTTTTCCTTTCAGATGCTATAGTTGGCTCTCTGTTTACATTCGATTCTCGAACTGTAGTAATCTCTTCCAAATATTCGTCGTATAACACAACATTACCTTCTGTATCCAAATAAATATTCTTAAGTTCGTCAGATAAAGTCAACACCACATTTCGAAATTTATTGCGAACTTTCAAACTCTTCACGACATTTTTAACAATTGAATTTTCATAAAGCTATTTATGTTGAGCACTAGTCTGCTTATCTACTGGAAACAAAAAACTTTCCTCTTGACCAAGCAGCTGAATTCTCTTCACTTTAACTACAGTACTTTTCAAATCTGCGCAAGCCTCCGAGACAAAAATTTTTGCTTTAATCTCCATTGTATAGATTTGTAAGACCAACTCAAGGAAATTCACTGGAGTGGAGTTTTGGGTTAGAAATCAACACTTGTATGATGTAGTATAAACAACTGTAATATTAACAATATGTACAAATTAGTAAAGGCTAAAAATATTACAGTAAACGTATAAACTTAAGACTAACCTGAATCTATACAATTGCCGATAGCAAACCTTTTAGTAATCAATTTCAATAACCTCGCTTATAACGATCCTAACGGCTCGGAGTCTTATTACATACTATATATATATATATATATATATGTGTGTAAGCTTGTAGTTTACCAAGCTTGGCTTTGTCACTTGTTGACATGTGAGTGAGAACCAGTATGTAATAAGACTCCGAGCCGTTAGGAACGTTATAAGCGAGGTTATTGAAATTGATTACTAAAAGGTTTGCTATCGGCAATTGTATAGATTCAGGTTAGTCTATATATATATATATATATATATATATATATATATATATATATATATATATATATATATATATATATATATATATATGTGTGTGTGTGTATGCGTATCATGACATTTCGCCTAAAGCCATTTCAATACGCGACATTTCGCCTACAGATATTTCGCGTAAATACACTTCACCACATGCGACATTTCGCCACAAGTCTTAAATGATCGTTGTACTTGTACTAACATAGTAACAGAGCCAGTGCGGTAACACCCCGAGTCGGTGCTGTTGGGGTTTTAGGTTATTTTTATATATTGAGAGTTCAATATAAAACCATGGTCAGCCCGAGTTGACCCGCTGGATTTTGGGTGTGTAAGGTCGCAAAGCATCCGACACACCTATAACCCAGGAGGGTCAACCAACACGATACTTATAATAACACGGTAACAGGTCTTTCAGCAATCCATCACGTGGAATCTGTGTAACCGAAATGTCGCTGTAGACGAAATGTCTTTGTGGCGAAGTGTCGCATGTGATGAAGTATATTTAGGCGAAATGTCGCGTGGTGAAATGTCTTTAGGCGAAATGTCAGGTAAGCGTGTGTGTTTTTTTTTTTTTGTTTTTTTGTTTTTTTAAAGGACAGAGAGGTTTGAAGGAAAAATCTTAATAGACCATGACATGGCTCGTTGGTAGGACCATTGAGATAATCATAGCCCCGAGCTACCGTGTGTTGGATTCTCACCAACTAAAACCCTTCGTCCTGCGACCGGATATAGCGTCCAATCGCAACCCGAATCCTCTCCGCTCTCTTTCCAGATTAGTCGGTGAGGAGGTCCAAGCTCCATCATCAGTGCCTTTTTCCCCCGCGGTACCACGGTCAAGTATTACTTCGCCGGGGGACATAGGGCTATTGCCCTCTTCTTCTTAATGTGATTGTCATTCCTTAATCGTCAATATAACTAGTACAGTTCACTATCATGCTCATCTTCTTTAGCGTCTGATGTCTACCTCTTACCGCATTGTCCGGTCGTCAGCTTCTTGCAGCATCTCTCGTCTTCTTCTTCTTTTTTCTTTGTCACTTCTCACTTTCTTGAGGATGACCGCGGTGTAGTTACTAACTACGTGCCAGCCCTCAGCGGTTGTGAGCATAGCTACCATAATAGATTCAGGAGTTGCTCTGGTCTGAAGGTAGCATTCGAACTCTTCACGCTCCTGGTGATAACGCTAGCAGTAACAAAAAACGTGCTCAGCATCCTCACTCGTGTCCAGACATGTTGGGCAGTCTGGACAGTCTTCTAAATTAAATCTATATAGGTATGCTCGAAAGCATTCATGTCCCGCCAAAAATTGCGTGAGGTAATAGTTAACTTCCTCTAGTCTTCTTTTGATCCAATCTTCAATATTTGGAATAAGTCGGTGCGTCCAGCGCCCTTTAAGGCTAATGTCCCATCTTTCCTGCCACTCAGCTACTGTTTGTTCTCTGGCATAGTTCCAGATTTCCGCCTTCGTTCTATCACTGTTCTTCTGTCTTGCTATGTATATGGCCTTTCTCTCTAGTGCTAAGAGGTCGATGGGTGGCATATTTGCTGCGACACTTATTGCATCATCCGATACCGTGCGGTAAGCAGAATGCTCTTAGCGCATTCCGTCTATACACAGATGACAGATTCCGCGCATAGGCTTTTACTGTCATTGCATCCGCCCAAATTGGTGCCCCGTACAACATAATCGATGTACTGACACTTGCTAACAGCTCCTTTTCTTCTGTGAAGCTCCACCGACGTTCGGCATGAGCCGCGATAGAGCAGCAGTCGTTCTTGACGCTTTTTCATTTGCTAATTCTAGATGCTGTTTAAACGTCAGCTTTTCGTTTAGAGGTTATCTCATGGCCGTATATCGTTAGGGTGATCGTCTCCATTTTCTTCCTGCTAGATATCAAGATCGCTTCTGTCTTGTATCCTTCTTCCTTCCCTACTACTACAAGAGCTATGTCGTCTGCGACATCCTACGACCATAGTCTCCCGTGGGAGTTGTAGTCTCAGCACTCCGTCGTACATAACGTTCCACAGTGGTAGGCCCAGTACTGATCCTTGTAGAACACCTCCAGTGACCTTGTAGGTTTCAGTGCCGCATTCCGTTTCGTACAGTAGGATTCTGTCCTTCAGATAATCGGCCATCATCCTTTTTATGTAGGTGGGCACCTTTAGCTTTTCAAGCGCTTTATGGATCTTCGTCCAATTTGCAGTGTTGAATGCATTTTTGGCATCCAAAGTAATGACTGCACAGTACTTCTTTGTTCCGCCTTTCCACCGCTTTCCACTGATGGCTGATCGGGCTGTGTTAACTACTAGGCCGATCACGTCCAGAGTAGATCGGCACTTCCGAAAGCCATACTGGTGCTTGGCAAGCCCCCTGGTCTCTTTAATTATACACTCCATCCTGTCGCTGATCATGCGCTCCAATATTTTCCCTTGTGTTTCCATCATACATAATGGTCTGTACGATGTCTCCCCTCCGGACAATTTGTTACCCTTAGGTAACAACACGACTTGCTGCTTTTTCCAGTTTGTCGAGAATATCCCTTCTTTGAGGCATGCGTTGTAGAGACCAACAAATTCTTCGGGTTTAGCCTCGATGGCATGCTTCAGCGCTACATTTGGTATGCCTTTAGGGCCTGGAGCCTTCTTGTTTCTTACCCTCTTGCATGCTGCGAGTAGTTCCTCAACTGTAATTGGAGGTATTTCTTCTTTCCGCATTTCCTCTGCTATAAAATAAGGTGTGTCCAGATAACTCGGGAAAAGTGCTGTTACTACCCTCTTTAGCGCCTCTGGCCACTCTAGTGTGGGCATATAGCTTCCTTCTAGCAGCTCCTTATGACATCTCTGCTTGTTTCGCTGATGCACTTCTTGAAGGTGCACTTGGCTTCTTTCATTATTTTGCTGCATTCTTCTACAGCGTATCTTCTATTAACGGTTCGGTAAAACTTTTTCCTTGCCCGTTGCTCCAGCCTTCTTGCTAGGTGGCATGCGGAACGCGCTGATCTGATCTTCTCGTCCCACCAATATACTGGTGCCAATCTTTGATTGGGCACTTTTCTTAGCATAACTGCGTCACAGGCTCGGGTGAGCCATTTTGTCATTTGTTCAGCCTTGTGATCGGCTGATCCCGTCAATTGGATATTTTCTAACATCATCAAAAATAGTTCCTTGTCATACACCTTGGCTTTCCATTCCGTTCTCCTACTTCTGGGGTTAGTACAGTGTACCTTGTTTGGAGTGCCCAGCTCAATTATTATGGCGTGGTGGTCACTGTTAGTGTAGTGATTGCTTACGGTCCATTTACTCACCTCTCTTACCAAACATCTATTGACTAATGTTAAGTCAATCACTGATTTTCGGCCCCTTTTTTTATAAGTGGGTATGTTGCCTTCGTTAATGCTTCTAGTAGGGCCTGTCCTCTTCTGTTGGTTTTTCGGCTGCCCCATTCAACCGCCCATGAGTTAAAATCACCAGCTATAATAGCTGGTTTTTTAGCCCTGACATCACCTACTAGCTGATCTAGAAACTGCTGAAACTGGCGTTTATTGGCGTACTCAGTGGGGTATAGCAGCTGTATATCTGTACGCCCTCAATCTTTTCGCTGGCAAAACCTGCTTCTTTGTTTTTCATGCCACTTTGAAAAGTAAGGTCTCTGCACGCCCAAATAACCGCTTTGACAGAACTATCGGATTCCCACATTGGCTCCTCTAAATCTCTGTACTGCTCACTGATTATAGCGACATCAATCTTCTGCTCACGGACGTCACACAGTGGTTCAGGTTTAACTGTACTATCCTCATCTTCTTTGTTTTGTGGCTTTTACTGCCTTTTGATAAGCTGGGCGATCATAGCTACCTGCGGCATGGTCACTTTTCTCTACGTCCTCTGCAGAGAAGGCAGCTGGGCTAGCTTGTGCAGCTTTTTGCTACATGCCCCACTGAGCCGCATTTGTAGCAGCAGTGGCTTCTGTCATGCTGCTCTATGCAGTTTGTAGCAGTATGGCCGAAGCCCAGGCATTTATAGCACCTGAGCGGACGCGTATCTTGCTTTATTGCTCTTATTCGACAGTTGACCCACCCTATCTTTATCTTCTCACCCTTGATAAACTTCTAAACTATCTGGGTGGTAGATGTACTACTGCTTTCTGCGTGTCTCCGTAGGCTTTACGAAGCGACTTAACAGCCGTGAGTTTAAATCTATGTCCTTCTTCGTTATTTTTGTGCAGTGCGTCCACTATGTCCTTCTTAGTGGTCAGCATGTCCAGATCTTTAATCTCTAAGGCCTCTTCATGATGCAGAGCCCTGATTGTAGCAGTTTCCACTAGCACTGCTTTCACCGCTTCCTGGAGCTCCGTTGTTTCCACCTCCTTGGAACGTCGTAGCTCCAGTAGCAGATCTCCTGCTGCCGCTTTGCGTATTCTATGTACGCTGCTTCCTAGTTTTTCTAGACTAGGTTCTGCCTTTATTTGCTTTAAGATTTCGGAGTAGCTTTTCCCACCCTCATCCTTGATGACTAAGGCGTCAGGTCTAGGGGGTCTGGCTCTTGCCACCCTACGTTTCCTGATACCGTTTTGGTCTTGGTCACAAGCACCAGTGTTACCCGTCCTGTTTATTCTTTTTTCTTTGCCTTCCTTGTTACCACCTCTTGCCACGAGTCTTTCTCCTTCTGGTGGGCATTGTCCTTCGCTCTTCCATTTTTCCGGTTTTTATCCCGTGGAGTATTTAGGGCTTGTCCTGCTTTCTTTCATCTCTCACAAGACTCGGGGTTGTCTGTGTTTCCTTTCCCCAAGTCTCTGGACGCTGGCATTGCTGTAAATCGTCCTCTGTAGAACAGAGACTCCTAAAGTTAGCCCTAATACTTCGGTCCAGGTTTTTGATATGCTTATGCGCATTGTGCCTGTTCCTAACATAATCGATCAATTCATTGATTTTGCCAAGACGATCAAGCTGCGAGTCTCTACGTGATACGCAGTCCGTCCTGGACGGCTTTACACACACACACACACACACACACACACACACACACACACACACAGGCTGTCCTGGACGGCCTGCGTGTGTGTGTGTATGTGTGTGTGTGTGTGTGTGTGTGTGTGTGTGTGTGTGTGTGTGTAAAGCACTTAAAACGAGACTTATGTGACAAAGAGAGATATTTGCTTTAGCACAATGGGTGTTGTGCAAACACTTTTATACATACATCGTGAATCATGAGGAGAAGTGACGACGTATACACGTTAGTGTATACGTCGTGACTTATAATCAGTCCAAATAACCAATTGGGTTATTTTTTAGGCAACTCGTACAAAAACTCGAAAAAGTACTCTAAGCTTTAAGTAACATATTACTGTTACGAAACAAGGAAAAACTATAGCATTTGTTAAATATGTGTAAAACTCAGCAATCACCTTAGTTTTGCTTATAGGTACAAAAAAGGCGAAAATCAATACATGCGTTACAAAAACTTTGGGGTACACCAAGGGCTTAGTAGGCTTTTTGGCCTCGTGGATATTGCAGTACTTGTTTGCAGCTCCAGCTTCTCGACTGAACTCGTACTGCAATCTTCACACTTGGTCTAAACAGGCCTATTTTACGTCCTTGGTACACATAGACACTATTAAATTATATTGTAAAATGTATAAGATTTATAATTCATAAATAGGTCTAAACTATTATGTACGGTAAACTACTTACGATGCATACATAAGATAAACCCTTGATTGGGCACTTTTTAAAAGAAGTAATTCACTTTTAAAATTACTTAGTCCAGGTTCGAACTCGATGACATATTCAACCTAAAATTTGAAATAAATATTTTTATTATATTATATTCTCATATATTACTAAATTTTACAATCCCGTCAATCAAAATTAGTCAGAAAACGTGCAAACTAAGTAGTGACTAAAATAGTAAAAAAAAACCTGCAGCTAAATTTTCAGCCCTTAGTTTTCATTAAACCATTTTTTACTATCCCCAGAGGAAGCTGTGCGATAGTAAAATTTTCGACTTTATCAAAAACCGGTTAGAAATCTTTTTTATTTGCGGCTCAATTATAATAGCCACTTTATTCCACAAAGAGCGAGACTAAAGTAGCTTTGTATTCTCTTGTATATTTTTTGTCCTTTATTTGCGGGAATAAACCTAGTTGAAAATAATGACCTTAAGGAATGAAATCCCCGATTCCATTACGCGCCTATGACGCCAATCAAAATAGAGACACACTTTTTGGGATTTTATCTCAATCGTCCTCATCGCTGCAATACTCTCGGCTACCGACTGACTTAACATGTCGTTCTGAGTTGCCGTAATCTGCGCCGATTCCTCATGGTTCTGAGCGTCCTATGCGCTGCAACGCCCGTCGTCACCGTACCCTCGGTTGAGCGGTCGGTTGTTCATCGTTGCAGCGTTTTGCTGGAATCTGGCGTCCCATCTGTTAGCCTCTGTTGCTGCGCCTATGACTGTGCGTTGTGCGGTGGCCTTCACCTTAGAGAACTGTCCGTTTTGCAAGACGTATTTGGCTTCGTCCGGCGTTGTCCTTGTCGTCGTTGTCGTCGTTGTCGTGGTACTCGTCGTGACCAGATTCCCCGTCGGCACTTCTATTGCGACTATTCTATTCTGGTCTTGACTTTGGGCCTCTTGCGCCGTTGACCTGGTTTGGTCTTCCGGCGTTGACGCTGGCGTCCGTGCTTGTTCGCTTTCGGTGGTTACTGGCACTTCTGCGAACGCGTCTCGCATCGTCAGCGCGTTCAGCAGTTGTAGATTAGGTCCTGTTGATTGACCTAAACCTTCCGCCGGCTGACCGTAGTTCATTTCGATCGCCGGCGTTACCACGACTTCATTCGCCTCGATTTCTTGCTGTAACAGCTTTAGAGGGTGCTGCTGATCAGCGTCATAATCGCCAGTATATATCGAGCGTGTCGATACTTGCTCAGCCGTTGCGTCAATAAACGACTTACGCATTTCCTCCCTCTTCACTCGCGCCATTATTGTCGAGGCGTTCAGGCTCTCAGTAAAGTCTGACTCGGTATACTCTCCGAGGAGCCATCTACTCAGCCTAGCGGCGCGATCCAATCGCTTGCCATCTGGCTTCAACTGCATGCTTTCGAGGGCTTCGTCCATTTCTTCTTCGTCGATGCCCAAACACCAATTCTCGATGAGTCTCTCTATTTTCTTCGCCATCTTGATGTTTCGTTTTTGTTTAACGATGTGGCCGCTCCCTATTCTACGCACTAACTCTGGATAGCCCCTAGGTTGTATCTTTGTTGCTACAACGTAAGCTACAAAAATACAACCTGTCTACGCACACGCTTGCACACCTAAACGCGTCGCTGTGACGTAGATAATGACGCTAAATCGAGTAAAACGAAAAACCGAATTTGTGGAATCGGAGTGAAGTCCGTAAAAAAAAATTTTTATTTACACCAAGTAAGCACGAATTGCTTCTGGTGCGCGCACTCGTAGCACCGCTGTGCTCTCACTCGCAATACACGGTTTGTGCTACAGGTATATACGCACTCGTACACCCGGAAAAAAAAATTCGTAAAAGACAAAAAAAATGACGAAAATATGTTTCGCGGAATTGCGCGTATATCTCGTTTTCGAGTCGAGTGTGTTCTCTTCTTGAAAAATCTTGAGGTTTTCTTGGTTGAAAACTGGACGTATACTATTCCGCGTCTTCCCGTGGAAGTGAGTGTATATCTCGCGTCCGTCGCGTTCTCGTTGAATCGCCCCTATGTAGCGCCGCTAGCGCACGTATTCTCACTCACACACTCGTGCCGCTGCGCGAGTGCTTCTATTGTTTAATTATTATTAATTAAACAATTAACAATTACGCCTATACGCTCTCCTTTCACACGAGATGTCACGAAAAAATAATTATGTGACTCTCTATCCTAACGAGAGTACTGTAAAATTCTCCCTACAACAAATAGAAAATTATTCGACTCGGAGAGCATGCGATACTAGTGTCAGCTTCAAGTTTCGCTGCTCCGAGTCGTTTAATTCTGTCGTGTGAAAATATCGGTAGATATTTGTTCTCGGCCTGGTAACAAAAATCTCCGATTATTATTCACAGACCTCTCGTGTGAATTGCGTTAGAATTATTCGTATACGCCGCACGAATAAATTCGAACATCGCTCAAATCCGCCTGATTTGAGCGCGACGTAAACAGTACGGGAACGTTTGTGTTTACGTCGCTCGCGCGACCTTCTGAAACTCGCAACGGTTTCGCGCTCGCGTCGAAAATCGCAAAAATTATAATATTTGCGCGTTCCTACCTGATTAAACCCACGAACTGGGAGCCAATGTAAGGGGGTATGAGTCCGAGCAACGAATTGTTATCTCAACAATTGAATCGCTCTCCCTCGATGCGGCGGAGTGCTCCTCTACGCCCGCGATATACCCGCGTTGCATGCAGCTATCTCAGCTGTTTTGAAATCTTGGGTTTGTACGCTGCCTGGTGCGTGCTCGACTGCTCAGATGCGTTAAATATTTACTGTAAATAACGCCCGCGGAGGCGGCGGTATTCGCAGGAAGGAATAAGGATCAGGCTTAACGAGCGAGGTTAATAAATGACGACAAAATCACGTAAAATAATAAGTCTACGGTTATATTTTCAAACCGCGAAATAAACGTGATTTTACAATAAAAAAAAATAATACTACGCGAGTCGCCAACAAAGTTGCGACTCGCCGCGACGCCAAAATAAACGTGCTCGCACGCGTGTATTACCGTGAAGGTCGCGCGCGCCGTATCACCCTCGGATGGATGATACCCACTCACACATACACACTCTCATGCACTGCGCGCACACAAACCTCCACTCCTTCGGCGGTGACTTTCGTAGCCTCGGACAGGCCGCAAGCCGTTTTCACCCTGGATCGCTGGGCTATCGTGGACACCGCGTCGCTTCGCGTCACTCTCGCACTCTCACAAGTCGTTGCACTGACAACACAGCACAACACTCTCGAACTCGCGAAAACTTGGGGATCTCTAGCGAAGTCGCGTGCTTTCCTATCGAAGGCCGAGAGCTATCTGAGCGCGTTCCTGCAGGATTAGCCTGCGCGCTCGCTCTCTCTGTCTCTCTCGCCTATTGCCGAATTCCCGACTATACGTGGTTTCATCGCGGCGCGGCGGTACTCTTACCGTTACGTTTGTTGCGATGCTCAACTCGTTACAATATCATGGTTTTGGAATATTATTTCATCTGCATTTACTTTATTATTTTTACCAAAAGTTTGCAATAATAATCTTTGTTCTTTTGACAGTTCCTCCAACTTTTTTTATTCAAGATCTTCAAAATCAATATCTTGAAAATTTAAATTCAATACTTGAAAGTTATTGAAATGTAAAACGTTACGAATTAATGGAATAGACGTTAAAGTTATATTTTCGTAAGAATTATTTGACAAAGGAAACATTTGTAAAGATCTGGTATAGTAGAAACATTCCGGATAAGTGTTTTCTCATTTTATTAATATCAAATTCTAAACCACACGGACAAACATTAAAAATTATAAAAGTAGCAAATGCAATAGAAAAAATTCCACAATCATAATGAGTTTGTTGAAATTGAACATCTTCAAAACTTATTTTAATATCTTTATTATAGGGAAATAATCTATTAATGTAAATTATACAATCGTTTGTCGAAAACTTTTGATTAAAACTATCATAAATGTGAATAACTTGAGAATGGTACCATATACAAATCCAATGTCCATGTTTATTGTTACTCGAAAAAAGAATTTATATATACTCATAATCAATAGGAACTGGGCGTATGTTATGCGGTTCTTGTATAAGTAATGATGATTGAATAAAAAAGGCGTTTTACTTTCAATTATTTGATTAAATTTAAATATATGAGTATCTAATAACATACTCAAACTACCTGAATATTCATTGATACCACGTACTATCAGATTTTCAGATTCTGTTTACATTTCCGAAAATTTTAATAAACAATATTAATGAGGTACAATTATTTAGAAGCCTGAAAAAATATATATTTATAAAAAAAATCTAAGTTTTTAATAAATCATTGGCGATGTTAGTATTGAACTAAATTAATTACCTCTCTACACTTTAAATGTATCTCTGAACTTTTGATCGGAAATAGTAGGTGAGATGGTATGTAACGGAAATTCGACATTTATAATATAATAACATGTGCAGACATTTTTAATAGATCAACATTTTAACAAGAAATAATACATTTCTTTATAACTGATTGTCTCTAAAATTATTGAGCACCAACGAACTTTTACTCCGACAGTTATTCCTAATAAGACTGTAGCCACTAAACAATTGAAATTCTGATAGGATTTAAATATAAATAGAGCCCTTCATTACTATCTAAGATTGAATTGTCGCTCGAGAAGCTTCTGAGGCGGAGATTCCCGCTATTTGTTTTTTCGTGTGATCGAGGAGGAGATGTGGAAATGTGCAATAAAACGAGACGTCGATTGAGCGGAACAATATTATGTTTTAATGGCTCAAATTTGAGAGGGGAAAGCCTCGCGGCATAAAACCCCCCTCGATGACATATACAAGCTGCGGATCACAAAGAAATATGTGTTTCGTGTGCGTGTGTGTATGTGTGTGTAATCGGGTATCGTGCTAGCGATTTCTAGTCGTGTGCAACAAAACTGTGGCCTCAAAGCCACAGAAAGTCGATCGTTCGCGCGCGAACGCAATGTTCAACCCGAACGCGATCCGAACACGTTTTCCCTTCACCAAGCGTAGGATAGAAAGAGACAGAGTAGAACACACTAAAGATAGAGAGATAGAGCACTACACCCACTACTAAACGGCGCGTTTATTATCGGCGAGTTGACGAGCGTACGGATTCGTGTCGTTGTCAAATCAAGAAGTTGCATAGGAGCGTGCCTGGCGATGTCATTCGCTTAGCTGCTCGGTAGCTACTGAGCTTTTAGCCCATGTTCGCGCCGGCAAGCGCGCGACACGAGGCCAGCGGCACCGCTAGCGCCAACGGCGAGTCTCCATGAGTCTTACTCTCCGTCGAGCACCGAGAGGTGGCGCCACGTGCTCTACGTCGGTTCTCACGGGCTCGTTCGACACCGTCTCTTGTTGGTGGAATTGAACCCGGAGTTCAACGGAACAAAGATATATCATATAAGAAATAGCTTAGCCAGCCCAAATATACCAATACTTAATAACAATGCTGGATATAAACAGCACTATAGTAGAGCAGCAGTTGTAGAGCTTACAGAAATCTTTCGTAACATATTCTTGATTATATGATAGTTTCATGTAAACTTTATTGCTGTGAGGTTAATTATACTATATTATTTCTACTAAATATAGAAAATAAAGAAACATCGAAGCACACAACTTTATATGTTTTAATAATACATTATCTTGTAATAACACTATAATTGTGATAGTATAATGCTAAAGTAATTGTTATAGTATAATAATTAAGCTTTGGAAATAGATGTGAATGGTAACACGTATGAAGCGATACTAACGTACGCGTATGTTCACGTATATTGTGTCTAGCTTTTATAACGACATTATGCTAATAACACTGTAGTCATACGAAAATTTTGATCGATAGTAAACATCTACAAAATCCTTCATCTGTATATAGGACATATCGTAAAAGACATACTTAGGGCAACACAAATATACTGATACTTGAAAACAGTATAGAACATAAACAGCGCGTATTTTCTTGTACATATCTAGATACATACAATTGTACAGACGAAAAACTTCTACAGACGAAATAATTTTTGTTGATAATATTATGAAAACTGTCAAGCATTATAATAAAATTATAATCAATTTGTAGATAATAATAATTAGAGACCAATTTATTAGAAAGCTATAAATTTATTGGAATATTTATTTAATTTTTTCGAAAATATAAAACTACAGTTTGATTATTAAGTAATTTGTAAATGAAATTGTTGAATGATTAAATCAGAACTTAATAAAACTACAGAATATTTATAGTTATGAGACGATTGACGATTAAAAATGAAAGAAATTATAAAATGGAAAGAGGTCTTTATTTTAATTAAATAAATTTCATTTAGCAAAACAATGAGACTTTGTACCGAATTTGTATACATTTATTTATTAAGAAAATCCATATTTTCATTTAATTAAAGTAATTAACAATTAATAACAGTTATCCAAATATGTTTACTTTACATAACCTATGATAATATATTTTTACATTGTATTTATACTAATAATACACTTCTCGCAGTTATGTCAATTCGACTTTGTACAAATAAAGTGGTACAAAAAAATTTAGCAATAAGCTTGCAAAAAAGCTCAGACAACACTTTATAAAATAAAAATTATTCTATAACCAAAATTTTAATTTTTAAAAAACATTTCATTACAATTTAATTATTTAATTATAAATTAATTTTTGTTTTTATGCGTCTGCTCCAGTTGATTATGTAATCTGTAAAAAATTAAAGTTTAAAATATGTAATAAATTTCCTTTTTTATTTTTTTTCTAAATATTCAATTACCTTAAAACCGCTGAACTTGAAATATCATTAAATTCTATTAGTGATGAACTCAAAATCATCTCACGGTGCACGCGCCAACTCAAACGCCCTGTCGAGGTAATTGGTTGCTGCGGTCGCGCCAACGTTGGTCATCTCCTCGTGTCTCTCACTCTTGAGTATATGACGTCCGAAGTGCTTTTTGTCCGTCACGGGCACTGCCCTGTCTCCTGTCGTTTACTCGGGAAATAAACGACATTAGTATCATACACACTCACTCATTCATACAGACTTGAGACGCTCCGCCCCGACCGTCAGACCTTGGTGTCACACGGCAAGACTGGGACAATGGTCTACTACGATTGTCCCAGTCAAGACCATGGTAATTTCGTTGTAAACAACCATTTGCTACTGATTCCTTCTTTGTTAACTGATACCATGCACATGGTGGACGAAATACATATGCAGTTGGTATTATGGTATCCTTGATGTCTATTCCAGCTAGTTCCTTAATTATGATTTGTTTATCATAATTAAAACATTGTACATCCACGATCACCTCCATAACTTTCAATCTATAAATTAAAAAAGAAACAAAAAAAAAAAACTGACGTTAAAAACAAATTTTTATTTTCATATGAACAAATAATAAGTTTATAGTAACACTGAACACTTACATTGGTTGACACCTAGCCATGATCACCATACACTAGCCGAAGATCTGAGTGCCTGAAGGATTTGCAGCCGATTTTTATAAGCAGAATTGAAGGTCAACCCCACTTTCTTCCTCAAGGTTACCTCCTACTCTGACATGATCTCCCTCCGTCCCAATGAATATATTCAAGGTCTCTCTCTTTAACCTTGACCTCTCTATAACCTTTGCCACTCTTTAACCTTGACCTTTCTTTCACCTTGATATTTTTATTATTTTTTTTTTTTTTTGTGGAACAGTACATTTTTTCTGTTTTATTAACCTTCTCCACCTTTTTCCTTTTTCATTATCATTGAAGCGTAATTATAAAAATATTTAAAAAATAATTATGGAATTAAGGAAATATGAATGATTTAAATATGAATGAATATTTAAATTAATATAATAACACTGGTTGAATAAATTTTTAAACTTTTATTTAAAAAAATCATGTATATTAAATATACGTTTATACAAGTTATTTTACATCTCCACTTATGGGATTATATTGAATTATACGGTCATGTAAAATTAAGCAATAGGCTGTTGTGATAACGTAAGGCATCATCCACTCAATTCGAGTGAGTTCAAACTTATATTCTTCAGATGATGCACCTGTTGCAGGAGCTGTTTGTATAATAGCATTTACATCATTTCTTGATCTAGTAAGTATAATCTTAAGCAAATCCTAAAATCATTATTGCAACAGTTTCTTTAACATCAATCCATCCCGCATTTTCTAACAATTTAGATTGATTTGAACTATATGAGATGTAACCTTTTATGACTCTGGTTATACATTCTTACATCTATCGATTTCAATGGCGTTAATTTCATAACGAATTTCATCGAATAAATGACAAATAGCATTGTTTACCAGCTTCGTTGCTGCCACATTTGAATTATCAGATTTTTTTTTATTTCACCACAAATATGAAGTAAACTTTTTGAAGGTAAAAGACATAAATCTTGATGTTGAATTGAGATACGTATCTCATCACTATTATTACAATTTAGTGAGGTGTACGGTTGATGAACATGTACCTCATAGTGAGCAATAGACTTATCAAAGACGATTGGTTCCTGCACACTAAGAATTGCTTTCATTTTTCTTTTTATCACTTAAATGTCAACAACAAATGAATATACAGTTTATTTTATCTTTTTGATGACTCTTCTTTTTTTGACGTCTGCGATTTTACTGAGTTTGAGACTCTTCAAATACTGAACGTTCTGCGGTGTGAGACCTTTGACCATTTGTCGATGAATGACTTTCTGATGACATGGTGATCTATTTATATAACCTAGACCCATCTTTCCGTTATAAACAATACTCATTACGTAACTTTCTTGATATGTACTCTGATCGTTACTACTTCTCCTCGAAGATTTACAAGGTCACTGTCCTGATCAACTATTCGTAATTGTAAATAGTCGATTGCTTTCACAAAAACTCGTAAGTAAATTAATTGTTTCGGATCTTCTATAATTTTATATCCCGGTGGGACAGCAGGAAAAAATTCATGAATAGTATGAACTTTATGTGGATTAATGTACGCTCCTGATGTTATATTACATTCGACGGGTAGGGCATTTACTTTGAGAATGGATACTGGTAAGTCAGAAACACGACTTTTATAAGGTTGTAGAATAAGTGGTGTAAAACCAAGTAGTCTTCCAATACAATCTAGAGGTTGAAAATCAATCTCCTGATTACATTGTATTACACTACGCAATGTATTATTGTTTACGTACTGGGAGCAGAGCAGGCCCATTGCAGATATAAAGAAAAAGGTAAGTGCAGTTAATTAAATAGGCTGCATGCCTTTATCGCGCGTTTCTCTCTTTCTCTCTCATAATTAGAGTCCCCATTAACCCCTCATTCGTGATAACTACATTACGATTAAAGTAACGTCCATTCAACCCTCTCTCAGAAAGAACGGACTCTGCGATAGAGAGTTTAATTAAAATCAGTGCGTGCAACGAAACAGTGCGGGTTCGAAAGATTTTTCCGGCGATTACTGGAGGCCGTTCTATAAAATAGATCGCGAAGGTAGCCGAGCACCGACGACGCTTAGCTTCGCCCTCTGAAGCTTTGTCCTCGTCCGTGCTTATGAAAGCGTAATAACCCGTAGAGTTACTGTCCGACGACAGCTTTCAATAGCTTAGGACATAACAGTTTTATGCTGAGTTCTATTTCTTCAGATTCAAGTTTCTTTTGCAGAAAATGTTCAATATCAGATATTTCATAGCTACCCGTTGGAAGCTCAATAACTTTATTATGTACATTAAATTTATTTTGTTGAAGGTCAATATTTGGTATAGAGTTGAATGTTAGTAATTCAACGAGTCCAAGAACATAAGGTCTGTCTCGATCGAGCTCTATTGGTGGAAAATAGTATGTTTCAAGTACGGATGAAGTACCTGATAGACTGAGAGTCATAGATTCATTCATCTTGAATGCTCAGGCGGAACTGAATATCTTAAGTCTATAACACTCTCTATAAGTGATAATTATCAGGATGATTTAGTAAATCATTTAAGAACTTGAGACAAAGATGTCCACAAGTAGAAGTATTATATTCTTGATAACGTTTATAATTATATTTAATACTATCAAGGTTGAGATAATTAATTATATTTATAGGTGGTCGTAAATTTCCAAAACTATGTGTAGCAGAGCCATTGATATCATCAAGATTTACAATAGCGCTTTCATTAAGCATAGGTCCATCAGCTGGTAACGCATTTCTCATAAATACTCCTCGGAACTTTGATGTTCGTAGTTTTTTAGCAAATTTTAATAAATCATTGTCAGTCAGTGGTCGATTAGGAAACTTTACTTCAACGAAGATTTTTTTTTCCTTTTTGAACAATTTTTTTCTTCTTAATAACCTGTTTCTTCATAAGTATTCCGTAACCTTCCAGATAAGGTTTCAAATATAAACCTTTACCAAGAGCTTGAGCTTCCATTTTTTTATTATGTCGTTGCCGCTCTTCAAGCAGTTGTTTAGCAGCATTTACTTTGTTTACAGCTTGTGTAATACCAGCAGCGCCACCTGCTCATGAACCTACAGCGCTTAGTCCTGCAAACAATGGAATCAGTGCATGAAGAAAGCCTCCTACTTTGGAAACAGGCAGTATTCGGGGCAAACTTACACTGCGTTTTCCACTAGCTTTTTTCATAATAATGCGAGCTGCTTGTAAAGCTTTTCTAATAGCAATGCGTGAGTCATTACTAGACGTTAATACTCGTGAAACAGATTTTATCAATTTTTTCAAAGTCAACATTTTTTTTCTTCTATTACATATCTTTTTCTTCTTCAAACCCATACCGAATTAAGATTTAACTTTCATAATATTGGTAATAGCGTATACTGCAGCAATTTTCAGCTAAACCGGCGTCTGCAGCTAAATCACGTTGCCAAGCTTTCTCAGTCAACGAGCGATGTGTAACGTTTCAAACAACTATATCTTCACGATGTTTCGAGTATGCAATGTCGTGTTCTTTACTCGCTGCATCCAGAGGAGTAATGCCTAAATCTCCTCGTACTAGCCGTTTATGTAGCTTTGTACCAGGATCACAATATCGATAGCCTGGTATATGCATTTCGAATAGTAACTTATTAATAAGTTTATTGACTAAACCTTTACCTTGACATATGATCATAATTGATCAATGGTTTGTACTCCACTAGATTCATACTATAAAACACACCCTTTTATAATTTTTCTCATCAGTTACAATTCAGATTTCATACAGTATGGATTTCAAACAGCAATCGCCCAAACTCCCTGTAGTCAATTTCGATACATTGACAGAGTCAGATCGTGGTATGAGAAAAAGACATAGAGATCTTTTACCGGACAGCATACGCGCAGTCTTTTGTAGACCATCAAACTGTGGCAGGACAAATGCTCTATTATCTCTTATTACTCATCCAAATGGATTAAAATTTGAGAACATTTACGTTTATTCAAAGTCGTTGAATCAACCAAAGTATCAGTTATTAGAAAAACTTATTGAGCCTATTAAGAGATCTCTGTCAGTCTTATGCCCAATTTCCAAAATTATGTACGTGATAATGTTAATTTACTAATTATATTTCGCCAAGATAATATTAACTTGAAACATATCTATAATGATCGTATAACTACCAATATGTCATTTCAACGCTTCAAAGATATTTGTGGATTCTGTTGGAATGATAATCATAGCTTTATTATGATTAATAAAGATTGTAATATGGAAAACGGAAGATATAGAAGAGGCTTTGATCAATTTATTATAAATACAACACAATTGAAATAGATTAAACATTTGCATGTGAGATATCAACTGTTAAACATGGCTGAATTTAAAGAGTAAAATGATGTTCTTCGACAGATTGAAAAGGCTCGAGAAGCTATTAAAAGAAAATATAATATTTTAAAATTAAGTAAATTAAATGCTGAACAAATAGCAAATACTACTTTTAAACCCATCGTTGAACCGCTTGAAAAGTTGATTGATATCACAGAAACAAAGAGTAGAGTTCCAAAAGAAAAACATACAGTGAAAAAAGAAGAAAATAATGAAACTAAGCAAGAAAAAGAAGAAAATATATAAGATGAAGAAGAAGAAGAAAATGAAGAAGAAAAAGATGAAGAAAAAGATGAAGAAAAAGAAGAATCAATTTCTATCAATAAAAACATTGAGGTAGATGCACAGAAGCATGTTCATGCAGTGAATATAGGTAGTAAAAAAGATGTTGTTATAGATAAATATATTACAATAATTAGAAGAGGTGAAACAAAATTATTAGATATAATATACGGTGTACGTAAAAAATCAGATGAGTTTTTTGGAAAAACTCCTTTTTCCTACAATAATGAGTTTATTATTTTGGGAAACAAGCAGTGTACAAAGACTCCTGGATTGATTGAATTATTGTTTAAAAAAGAACCTGAATCTACTCGTATAAACAAAACTGATATATCGGACTATACAAACATTATTAAACAAACCAGTGCACATAAAAAGTATTACAAGGACAATGAGTCAATACGTGATTTAAATTTAGAAAAATTTATTGACTATATTACAAAGTTGTCAAATGCTAAGGATAACCATAATAATCGATCACCTAAAGAAGACGTTTTATATTTTTCAAACTCATTTTTTGTTTTAGCTCTCATTGAACTATTCAAATCGATGTAAGGCTTCAACCATTGAGATTGTTTGAATTTTAGCACTCGATGAATTTTAACAAGCTCAAGTCCATTTGCTACTGCTTGTTTCAGAGCATGATAATGTATAAGGTAATTAAATTTGTTGGTCAGAGTAGCCAAAAGTTTTTCTTGCTTTGATCCAGGTGGTTTCATATGCTCTGGGCAAAAAGGTAAATCATTATGTGTACAATGAATCTCCTTAGGGTAGCTAAGGTCTACTTCTAAAATATATCCTACTGACGCATCATCATTGATAGTATGAAAATTTATATTTTCAAAATCATCAACCCATTCGAGTCCATCATATGACAAAGATTGTGTCATTGAATAACCATATAAATGATTTGCATCCAGATATATAAGATATACATTATCTACATCACATTTGTAATGTTCATTCATGTAATTATGATTAGCTTTAGCATATCTGTGAGAACATTGACACAAACCTCCTCTAATCCCACGTTCAATAAATAACACCATATCGATATTTGTGATAAGTCTCAATTTTACATCAGTAGTTTTCAACATTGCATCCCATGTGTAGCCAGGTGTTGTATAATAATGAGCTGGATCAAGACCATAGACTGACAGATATTGTTCACGAAAACTTTCAAAAACGTCAGCTAATAATAATATACAGTTTTCATATACAAATCTGAATACTCTCCAAGAGTTTTTATTCCAAACTCATTTCATACATTTCGCGCATGCGCATACTCCTCCTGAGACACGGTTGAATGAGTAAGTGAACTGAAAAACTTTTCTATATCAGGCAGCTCAGTTTCATCAAGTTTTTCAATACAATCCATATGATCATAAGGAAATATACCTTTTCTAGTTAAAGGCTTTTTTCTCAGTCTCTATATCAGAAAATACAGATTTAAGAATCTTAAACTCATTGAGAAAAGACGATAATTTATCCAGAGATAATACCATAAAGCGAAACGAATCTATAAAACGAAATTTTATTAAACTATTCTCAACAGATTTTGAAAAAGCAATATATCTTTCTTTCGTTAAAGGAAGAAGTTCTACTCGTCCAGGAAAGTGGTTGGATATATCAGAAATTATGTAGTAAGCATCGTAGCCACTTAAATTGTGAAAAACAACTGGAATTATTCTTGAATCTTGATAATTCAAGTTACATCCGGCATGAGCAGAACCTCGATATTTCGCTGTTAAATGATAATGATCATGAACTTTGATTCTACTATCTATTGATTTTTTACAAATATGACAGGTGTTTGACTTCTTCAAGGATATCTCTTGCTCTGAGCTGAGCTTTTCCATAGGTATAGGATTTCCATATATTTCTTCTATGTATTCAGAAATCAATTTTAATTCCTTAGCAAACCAAAGTGAAGGACTTTCTCCTTGATAGCTGCTGAATCGAGATAGTGAATCATCATAATTACATTTCATAATAACAAATGGTAGTTTTTCCTTAAATCTATCGTTTTCAAATGTTATTATATCATTACCATCTTTAGGTAATTTAACCTTACAATCATTAATTAACCTGCACTGCTGTTCATGTACATGTACTTTTTCTGAACTAGCAAAGAAGTGTAAACATCTATCGCATATATAAAGCTTATTCTTCGTACGTGATAGTTTGCTTCTTACTAATCTTGAAAGATTTTTTATATAAACATAATGATAATTTTCACTCATAACACCATCGCCATCACTATCATATGTACAGTCTTTTGCTTTAATTAAAAGCAGATTAACATGATAATTTTTTGTTCTCAGTGGTAAGGTGAACAGGTAGGATTACTTGACCTTCTAATCCAAAAACATTAACAGAAATATTATTTTGTTTTTCAAATTTATATACTTGTTTCTTGGAGACTGGATATTCAATCCCTTTCATATTTAATTCAGTATCAAATTTGATATAATTAGTGACTCTATCAGGATGATCATGATGTGAAGCAGGATGTAGAGCTGAGAAAATTGCCCACTTGAAACATTGATTATCTGTATATTTTACATTAATGCAAGCATGTTTCTTTTTAATAAAATTAGGTAATGGTATATGAACTACCACTTCGCATCGGATTTAACTTATTCATATTAAGCTGAATATGAATAATTGAGTCTAACATCCAACCAAAATCTTTTTCTTCAAATTCTTCGATATCATGTAGAAGAGGAGTTTTTATATTCTCAAACCACTGTTTATAAGAATATGACAAAAAATGTCTACATTGGGTATAACAAAATGTTATTCTTCAATAATATCATCAGTTTCAAATCTTAATTTTTTGAACTTGCCTGATAGCATAGCATTAATTTTTAGAGCATTCACCCCTCACAGGCCGGGGCGAGACGCGGAATTCAAAAAAGGCCAGTACGTATGATGGTACGACCGATTTAAACATTTTACGAAGGAAGCAGACTGTGAAATACTTCCTGCGTCCAGCAGTGGTTAGCCACTGCAGCTCCCGCCTGTACGGGTAGATGCGCTCATGTCTCCTTACACCATAGATGTACCAGATTCCTGTATTCACGAGTCTCTGTAGTTTTAAGTCGAGTTCCTGCGTCAAGTCACAGTATGCAAGAGAACAGTAGTCGATTAGCGGAAACAGCAGTGTCTGCACGAGATGTTTACGCAATCTGAGGTTGGTACTCTTTCTAAAAAAGTAAAGCCTGTACATTAGCGAGTGAGCACGCTTACACACTTGTGTAACATGCTCCTTCCATGAGAGTTTAGAGTCAAGTACCAATCCCAGATTGCACACGGAAGACTCAAAGCTGACCTGGGCACCCCCGATATTAATGAAAGTGTTGGTTGTAGAGGGAAGTAGATTTATGTAGTAGCGGGAGCCCAGGACAATTGCCTTGGTTTTAGTAACATTAAGTTTAAGTTTGTTTTGTGCAGCCCAGCCCGTTATCCTCTCGGCATTAGCACTCACCCTGTCTGATAAAGAATCGAGCTCCTCGAGGTGGCAATGACTGTAGATCTGCAGGTCATCCGCGTAGATGAGATGGGAAACATCGGAGTCTAGGCAGAAACCGATCTCATTGATGTACAGAGCGAACAGCAGGGGACCAAAGACGGAGCCCTGCGGGACGCCGATGTCACTTTCTTTTTGTTTATCCCGACCCTGACATCGTCAGTTAGCTTAATTAGGCCAGACTGAGTGCTGTGGCCGGTGCGGAAGTCTGTCTGATAATTGTCTAGTAAGAGCCTTGATTCAAGGTATTGCGAGACCTGCTTGTGCACCAGCCACTCCAGGGCTTTGGAGAGAAAGCAAAGAAGTGAAATGGGGCGGTAGTCAGTCAGGGTTGTTGGTGAACTGACTTTGTTGAGTGCACGCACCAGTGACAATTTCCAGGCAGATGAGAAACGGGCCTCGCTCAGAGACAGGTTGAAGATGTGACATAATAGAGGAGCGAGAACTGGCAGTGCTTTTAATATAACAACCTGGGGGATGCAGTCGCTTCCCCTCGCCTGGGTGTCGAAGTGCGACACTGCACTCAACACGTCCGATTCCGTTATAGGGATGAACTCGAAATGTCCCGGGAGGTCAAGACTTTCCAGGGTTAGAAGATAGTTCTCAACAGCAGGCGCTAGCGGATCATTGGAGATCGAGCTAAAATGCTTGTTGAGCTCATCTGTGCTAAAGCGAGGTGGTAATGGGGCCTTAGTGGCGGAAATTCCAAGTTTCTCCAGCTCTCTAGATCTCGGCGATATCAGTCAAAGTTGACAGGCGTGAATAGTAATAATCCAGCCTGGCTTCCTCGACCTGTTTATGAGTATAGTCCCTAGCTTGTCTGTATAAGCGGAGAGCTGAATCAAGTCTGGAGTTCCTGAAACGCTTGTATAGTCTATCATGACGTGACCTTGTATCCCTCTCGGATACAAGGTCACGAAGAGCCGTGGAGAACCACGGGTGACGCTGTTTTTTAGGTATTACAGTCCGTGATGAGGCGAGTTGATTAATGGCGTTAGTAAGGTTAGCGTTAAGTGTAGAGATGCATTCGTCAAGTGATGAGGGTGAGAGATGACCAGTCACATGCGCTAAGAAAGTCCCTTATCTTCTCGGCGCAGATTCCTTCAAAGTTACGGTAGGAGTATGTGTTAGGTACGTGTCGTGGAATCTGTACGTCGAGAGTGGCCGTGATAAGGTCATGTCCGTTGATGAAAGGTGAGTCTGTCTTCCAGTGTGACAGCAGGCGATCCTACTCGTCGATCAGACACAAGTCAAGCCAGGTATCAGAGCCCTGTTTATGGTGCGTGGCACCATATGGGATAGAAGAAAGGGAATTTTCATCAATGAAGGCCCTGATGAAACTGGCATCTTCAGATGATGAAAACTGATCAGAGTTGAAATCTCCCATTATGACCTTCGTTCAGTAATTCTGCATGTGGGTAGTTAGCTGGTCTATAAAGTTAGAGCCTTGAAAGAATGGAGCGTGAGGAGGACGATACACAACTCCCACGAAGATCGGAGAGATTCCCTTTGCCGATACCTCACAGAAAAGGTATTCAGGCTTACCCGGCCTGCCAAACCATTCACCGTCAGATGATGAGATAACGCTAGCCGTCAGTGATATATGTATGTAGAGGGCCACACATCCTCCGTTTCTGTTTCTGTCCCGTCTGTAAAGTACGTAGTCGTCCAGTGATGGGATGGACTTTACCTTTTCGCTCAACCAGGTCTCAGTAACAGCTATTACGTGAAATGGAGAGCGAGTGGATAAAAAGAGCCTGATCATCTCAATGTGACCCGTAAGCGAGTTCGCATTGAAATGAGAGACTCGTAGACCCTAGCACAGAGACGCCTCAGAGCCGGGTGAAGACGTGGCAGATGAGCTTGATGGTGGGTGTGGTGAGATGATATGTTTGTGTTTGAGCCTCAGTGTAGAGCGATGTCGGCAGTGAGAGGGAGCCGGGCTAAAAAAGCATCCAGTTCAGCGTCGGTGTTGATGACGGTGGCCCGCTCCCTGTCGTCGTTGCAGCGCATGTAAAGCCTTCCTTCTCGGGTGAACGTGCGGCAGCCCTGCCTCCTCTTGGCCTCCAGCCTGGCCCTCGAACGCAGCTTATGGACGTCAGAGGGAAGCAGCTCGTTGATGTTTATGAGCCCTTGATGGTCAGGGCTCAGAGCTTTAGCTTCCTCCAGCAAGGTGGCGTCCAATTCGCTGGTGTGCAGCTTACGTTTCCGGGCCTTAGCGATTACTATGGAGCGTGCAAGCGCGTTTGAGGACAGGGTGACGGCTAGTGGTGGAAGTCTGCCGTCACCCCTGGCGGAGTTGTTGGATGCATCAAGACTCCCCATGGTCCTGACTGATGCTATATCCCTTCTGAGGACCGTGGGGTCAAGCGCGCTCACGACTGAGTAGGCGAGGAGGTGCAGCGAGGTTTCGCGGGTGTGATAGTGCAGGCCAGTGACGACGATCACGCTGTTGGATGACTGCTCTTGTCGCCTCCTGACCTCAGCCAATTCGCTGCGCAGACTACAGATCTCCTCAGCGCCCGGCATAGTACTGTTGCTGTCCTGCTACGTTGTCAGGCTCCTCGACGAGAGGTCTTCTATTTGTGCCTGCAACTCGGTGATGGTGGACTCAGTATTTTGAATGCGAGTCTTGAGTGCAGGCAGCTCATCGAGGGCCTTGAGACGCTTCTCCAGCGGGCCAAGTCGCTGCTCAATCTTGGAGATCCTCTCTGACACGATGTTCTGCGTCTTGAGGGATTCCGTTTGAGCGTTGCGGATGTCGTCTAGAGCTCCGCGAATATCCATCAAAGCCGCCTCAATGGACGGCGTAGGTGTCGTTGCGACGGCCAGGCGGGTTGGTGACGGATTCCGTGAAGCGTTGGCTGATGGTGGTGCCGACTGCGTCTTCTTGCCCGATGGTTGCTGCTGTTTGGGAGTACCTTTGCCTGCTGCTGTTGTTGCAGTTACTCCCAACACAGTTGTTGCAGCAGAGGATGATTTTGTCCTCGCTTTGCCTCCCCTGCCGTTGCTCTCCGCACAGGTGAGACAGGCTATTGTTTGCCTGTCGCTCATCACCATAGCCTTGACGTTGACAGTGTTCTGACACTTTACGTGGAAGTATAAACCATAGTGTTCACATCTTTTCGGGTCTTTATGCTGAATCGGTTGTTTGCAGCTGCTGCATTGTTGAAATGTCACTTCCACGTTCTTCTCGCCGTTTGCACTCATTTCTCGTCGATAATTTATTGGCAGTCGGTGAGGCAGATATTCATTAAGAGTGATAGATTATCGACGGAGTGAAAGAGTAGATGGTGTGACTCTTACGGCTAGATGGCGTGTTAGTGGAGAGAACGTGAAAGTACCGACCTCGAAAAAGTGTGAAAACGTCTTGAAGATTCTCTCGCGATGCAGCAGGTGTCGCCACGATGTAGATTTCGGAGAGAAGGAGACGCCGTGCAGGTGCGAAAACAAGCCAAGCCAAGCGGAGCAGATTTGTAGGTTAGGAGCAGTGTAGAAAGTTGGCAGATGAAAAGATGAGTTAAAAGAATTGCAGCCTTCGGTGATTTATATATCAGCGTGAAGGTTACAAAAAGAAGCGTGCAACTATCTACAACAGAAGAGGGCCCGATGGCAAGAAGCAGCAGAATAATAGTTGAATGGCTAATAGTTGAATAAGAATGGCAGATCAGCAGAGCTGTCAACTGTACTCACCAGAGAGAGAGAGAGAGAGAGAGAGAGAGAGAGAGAGAGAGAGAGAGA